>CM019170.2:3032508-3063085 GCA_009739505.2 Apolygus lucorum | reverse complement strand
AGCGAAAATTACAAAAAAATCATAAAAGTAATCAAGGTCGAACCCCGCAAAGAAACATTGAAATGTATCCCTCCTCATCGGTTAAAAATAGGCTGGGGCAAAAATTTTATGATGTCCCGGACCCTCACTCCGAAAACATGTCAATATGGAAAGTTTTCGTTTTTTTTCCTCATCAATTTCACTGTCACTTGTCACTGTCGGCTTCTAGAACTGGACAGACGTAAATTTGGCAAGGTTCTGTGTAGAAAAAGAGACCAAAACCCTTTTGTTAACGTTGACCAACACTTTGGTGAAATCCCACTTTCCTCCAATCCATTCCTCGGTTGTCTCTCCTACCATTTCCCTTTCTAGATAGTCCAAATTTCCATCAAGCTCTCCTCCAGAAACTCCACATATCCAAATTCCCCACTGCCAAAATTCAGCTTCTTGGTAAGCTTGACTTTTTTACTCATCATCAGCAGACGTTTTCTTAAGTGAAATCTGTTACCAGAATGTACAGGAAATCGAGTGGTTTGTACCTTGAGCAACCCCTACTTGATGCCCAAGGTACACGTTCTTCAGGTGCTCTAGGTACACAGAAAGGACTTGGAGAACATTTTGACCTCTCAATTCAAACCATGAAAACCAAACACAAAAATCGATAGATCTCGTTGAAGCCCACACCCCACAGCTTCTGAATCCACCAAAAATATTATTTATAAACACTTACCAGGTCGCTGGGAGACCTCGAAGCACAGAGGTTAGTTACCCAAAATGGGAGGGCAAAACTAACTGGACGGCGTACATCCTCTACAATCGACGCAAAGCGCTCCACTGTTCGAGAGCAGTCTTGCCATCATAAAAGCAACATTTTGGCACGATCTTTCAACATTTCTCTCATCGTGGGTCTGAGTAATGAAAAGTTGCCCAAGGTACACGTCCTTCCCCTACAGAACCTCGGCTTTCCCAAACCTTGTCTCCAGCACTCTGTGTCCCAAACCCTGCTAAGTAGGTGGCGAGGGCCAGACAGGCTTATAGTACATAATCTAAACCATCTTAACAGATATATCAAATTTAAATGCTTGCATACGAGTCTGCAACACATTGGGACATTTTCATGTGTGTACCACTACACAACAAGGTACACAGTTGATTGTTCTCTACGCAACACATTGAGTCTATTTGGACTGCGTTAAGCAATAACCATCTAAGTTCAAAAAAGCTGATTTCGGTAAACGCATATTTTCTTAAATGCTGCCTTCACTTTACATATTGCTGTTTTACTGCACTTTTTTCATTTGTAAAGAACCAGTACGATCTGTTTTCCTTGGAAAGACAAAATTAAATCCTCTCCAATGAAATTTTGAGTCCTTAACATTGATAAATTGGTTATTGCATAACTGATTTTATAGAGTGATACATTTATGCAATAACCATTCAAGCGATAAACTCCATAAACCATAAACCATAAACCACTCCTGCCTACAGATTATGATTGCTAATTCTTAAAACTATGATTGAATTAATAACCATCATAATTTCTTTAATGTTTTTATTTTCAATTGAAAATCATAAAATTGTAATTTAAGAAAGAAACAATCATACAACTTTCTGGAACTCAGGGAATATTTTCCTCCTCCGGCTCTTCCATGTCTTCTAAACCTACCTATCCTTCGATGACAGTAGGACAGAAGAGAGAGAGAGATCAACCCCCCCCCCCCTTAAACGCCCTCTCTCATTTTTCAGGGTTTTTAGAGGGGTCTTTCTTGTTCGAGTCGTTTCAGGAGGACTTACATTTCGTTGGCCTCTCTCATTGTACAGAGCGTTTCAGGGGGTTTGCTCTTTCTCTTCTATCCTACAGATGGCGTCAGACAAGAAGTCTTCCTTCTCGATCTTGTTTACTACAAATTTGTTTTTGACGTGACAACGTCTTATAAATTGGTTTACCGGGTGACACTTCAAGAAACTGCTTACGCTCCGCTCACGTTATGCGCTCACAATGAGAGCGAGTGAGAGGCACGCGTCCCTTTCACTTCTCTCGCTCTTTCTCTCTTCCGCCTAAGAGCGAGAGAGACAGAGCGAGAGAGATAGGCGTACACATCGGTTCATGTCTTGCGCTTCTATTTAGGCGCCTGCATATAATTTTTTATTATAATAAAAAAAAACGTCTGCCAAGTTGGGTGGGCAGTATAGCTTCCTCACTCATTGTAACATGGACGTATAGAATCAGTTGGCGAAAAATTATGATTCAAATAGTTATTGAATACCAAAATATTGGCGATAATATGCGGGATAGGGTTGCAGGTATTAATGTTTATAATATTTTTATAATTTTTATAAGGTATTATAGTTTATAGTATTTTGTATTTTCAACGTAGAATTTTATTTAGCGGTCCACCGTCTAGGACCTAAACCACACAATCCCTGAAAATTTCATCGAAATTGGTTGAATAGTTGCGGAGTTTTGGTTGTAACAATAAATTTAAAGTTCGCGCATGCGCAGCGGCTATTGCTTGACCAATTTGATTGAAACTTATAGGGTGTCTCTTAGAAGTTAGTCCCTAACTAACCTCCAAATTTGAGCAAAATCGGTTCATTAGAAACCGAGAAACCGAGGTTCCAGGAAATTCACGTTTGCGCATGCGCACTCGCTCCTATTGGTCCGAAGGTGCTGAAATTTATAGGGGACCGTCTAGGACCTAACCCGCACAATCCCTGAAAATTTCATCAAAATCGGACCACAGGTTAGTATAGTTTTGCCCGGGACAAGGATTGACCACAGACAGACCGACAGACAGACAGACCGACAGACAGACAGACACGGAACCAAAATTGTTCGGGAAGCTCTAAAACGCAAAAAGCAAGTGGAAATTTTGATTTTGGAGGACATTTTTTTTTTCACTTCTTTCACGAATACAAAGCTTCCCTACCTTCGGTAGTGAGGAAGCAATTTATTATAATAATAATATTATCCTTCTTCCTACTATACGAATGATTATTAACATTAAAATTATTTTACCACTCAAAGTCGTTGTCACGTAACAAAACTTTCGCCCGTATACCGACTTTACAGGCAACCAATTATTTTTTGGTTTATTATTTCTAATAATAAGCCTATGTGATCGTATCGCAAAAAATTTTTATAACCCCCCCCTCAAACTTTGTCACTTTACGTTTCAAGGTGCGTAGAATCCAAATTTGCAATGTCCGTCAGCCGTCCGCGGCACTTTTCTTAGCAACACTGGACCGATTTGGTTCAAATTTGGTATATGGGCTCCATTTGGGGTCTAATTGTGCCGCGAAGCTTTTGGTTGATGTAGGTCACTTCTAAGGGGTGAAAATTAAGGGTTGAAATTTTCAAGAGTGCCCTAGCTCGAAAACTCTCGAAATAAAGGTATCGTTTTTTCACCAATTTTAAATAGTATTGAATTTTTAAAAATTTTTGAGACCACCCGGAGCTCTGTAGGACAAACCGTTCGGT
Source organism: Apolygus lucorum (assembly GCA_009739505.2). NCBI lineage: Eukaryota > Metazoa > Arthropoda > Insecta > Hemiptera > Miridae > Apolygus > Apolygus lucorum. The sequence continues at coordinate 3,059,625 of CM019170.2, read as the reverse complement.
CCCTACGAGTACTTGAAGGTTTTCCTTCGATAAAACAGAATCATGAGTGTGAATTGCAAAAGAGGTCTAATCTCCATTCAAATTTCATCGGACTAAAATGCGATCGCTGTTCATTTCTTCGATTTGTATACAGTTTTGCCTTCTGCGTAACCAGTAATCAAATTTCAATATGAAGCTTTCCATTTTTCCAATCGAGTGTGAAGCGTTTAGTTCTTTCTAATAAACTTGATTGTGGAAGTGTGAAGCCAGTATGGTGTGGTAGGTAAAAAAAAGATGGTAGGTAAAAAAAATGTTGGTGGGTAAAAACGCTGCAAATCATTGCTCAAAGGCTTCTTCACTCCTCAGATCACTGTTCAGATGAGTGAGCTCCGAAGCCATTTTCAATCCTATTGAATGAAAGTGCTCTTCCAGGCGTCTCCAGCATTCGAGGAGATCTTCTTCACTCCTCAGATCACTGTTCAGATGAGTGAGCTCCGAAGCCATTTTCAATCCTATTGAACGCAGGAAGCTGAAATTTGAGAGGGAAGGTCAAGGGAGAATACAGATGGTGGTGGGTGCTATTGATGGAGAACCAGTGATCTATACAGAAGGGTGATCTATACAGAAAATAATAAACCTTTGAGCAATGATTTGCAGCGTTTCTTTCTGCAAGCCTTCATTACTTTCACATAATCGTCAAGAGTGTACTGTCTGACTTGGTCTCCACATCTCCGAATTCGGCAGGAAACTATGACCTGAGAGTAAATATTTTAATGTAATGGTATTTAAACTAAACTCCTCAGAGTGAAGAAGGTGAAGCTTCATTACGACCGTCTTATTGCTCCGATTTTGCTCCCCACATGAATCGGCACATACAATTAGATCGACGACGCATGAAGTTGAAGTTAGGAGATATATTTCCTAATGAATGAGCATGATCCCATCCCACAGTGGGTTTCCCTCTTCCTGAGAGATTTGCGTTTATTGCAAAACATGGTACAGCAGATCAAACAAATGAAATAACCAGCCACTAGATGATAAACGCCTACTGCGAATTTTTACTGTAGGCGACAAACAATGAAACAGTCACCTATCACGACTTCGACGCTTTTAGCAAAATTTTAAGTCAGAGAAAACTATCATCCAAGTCGACTTAGACGGTTGTTGCATAGCTGGAATCTTAACTGATACCGCCCACCCGGAATTAGATGGTTATTGCGAAATAGGGATGTGGGTAATAAGACTGTTATGCAATAACTAATTTTCGACAATTCTTGAGCCATGAGCTGAAATTTTTCAGTAATAACTGGAGGTTACACAGATACCTCCAGAGAAGAGAAATCTGAAGTTATCCCAATTTGGCCAAAATTCGACTTAGATGGTTGTTGCATAACTCGGTCCATTTTATTTATTGGTATCGTGAGCAAGTTTTCGTGACGATTTTTTCAGTTTATGTGCCAAAGCAAAGACATGAAAATGTCAAACAAAAAAACACAAAGGGTAGATGGCGGAGCGATCTAAACACTTTCACGGTTTTGTGCAAGAAAGCGAATCATACTAACCTCAGAGTGTGTTACTTCTTGGCACCAATCCGCCAAGTAGTTAGAAAAATATAAAGAAACTCAACTTTTAGAACGTCTAACTTGGACTGTATTTTTACGAACAGTAATATTTTTAACATCGACAATATACATAACGACAAAATATCACACCTGACTCATCCTAAACAATGTGTTGGAGTGATCTCCAACATGCTCCACCCCCAAAAGTAGTAGTTCGTAGATTTTCTTGTCTCCAAAATTCTAAAAGATTCGTGTAATTTCTTGCTGTTCTATCTCCTCGTTTATTTCGAGCTATCGTATTTCTTTTGTTTCTCTTCTCATTTTCCTTTGTTGTTTCCAATTCATTGCAGTAACATATTTCTGTCCCAGTTTGTTGTAATTCATTTTCTGTGTCTTTCGTTTTTGGACCACAAACTTACATCTCGCTTTCTTTTCTTCCGTTCTGAAGAAGCTACGTCATCCTTTCGCCTGTGCGTCTCAGCATGATTCCGGATGTTCTTTGTTGGTACTTTATTTTCCTGCTTTAGAATTGGAAGTGTTACCTCTTTAATTTTCTGTATTTTCGTGTCATCCACTCCTCTATCTTGGTCTCTTCTCTCTCCAACTTTACTGGTCTGCGCTTATTCGGTTCATTTCTTTTATCGTTTATCTGTAGTTCTTCATCTTCGCCCTCTCGCTCACGTTTATTGAAACTTGGTATGTCATTTCTAGCATCATTTGATTGCTCTACCTTGCCCGAGAGAATTTTCCTCTTCTCTAGTTCAATGTTCGCGCAAGTTTTTATCTTTCTCTGGTTGGTTTGTTCTGCCACTTGTTTATTTTGTTAGTCCTCAACTTTGTTACGAGTCAGTTCACAAGTATTTCCACCTAGAGAATCGGTAAACTCTTGTTTCAGGGTTGGGGGGCTGTGAGGAGGGTAAGGTCCTGCATGGAGGGGATTTCTAGGAGGGAACTGTGAATCACAGCCTTCAGGATATCCACTGTCAACTTCAGTATTCTAAAAATGGGCCGAGGGAGCGCCGCGCTCTGGGGTCTACCACTGCAGGGTTAAACCTGTATTGTTGATCTATCAAATTGGTTTCACAAAACTACCCACACCTTTTAGTGAGTATTTTCTTACTTACAAATATATTTTTCAGGATTCAATGTCCAACTTCACCAATCAGAAAATGAGTGCCATACGGATCAAAGTAGTACCGACCGGAACAGTCGTTTTCGAAACTATCGTCGAAAGGAACATTGAAGGACTAGTCACCAAAGAGCCCACGTGGGGAGACTGGTCTCCCACCAAACAGAGCAAGACCCCCGACAAGCCCATCGACACGGGTGGGCTCGTCCTGTACACTAGCAAAGATGGCACCAAGAAGTCGATTGGATTCTCACCAAAATCGTGTATTGGTGGAACCCTCCCTGCCCTCGGCGATAAGGTAAGAACATTTTTCAAATGTTGGTTATTTGTGATGTGTTGCTATTTAATGGAAAGAATCTCCTACTTCTTCTACTTAGGATGTTCAAACTCATCTTTAAACTTCTCATGATCAAAGATCGTATAATTTCAACGTGCACAGAAAATTGAAAGTTTAAAGCAAATATTTTTTTACATGTGAAGAAAGAGTAGGTCTACGTAGGGTTAGTTGGGGGGAAATGCCACTTATGGGTCTGTCGTAAGTTACCTCAGGGTCTGAGAACTTGAGCCCGTTACCCTGAATGTGTAGTGATATTGTCCTTAACCCTTTTCTTTCAGAATCGAAATTTCCTTCCGTTTGTATTGTGTTAGATTTAGGTTTCCGTATCACTGATTCAATCCCTAGTCAAATCAATTTACTGTAGCCGCTGCGCTTGCTTTAAGGGGACACATGTCAATTTTCGGTCGGGACGCACAAAAATTTTTTTTTTTTTCCAAAATTTGTAGACTCAATTCCGGAAATTGAAAAAAAAGGTAAATCCGATGAGTAGAAGTGCTCCAAATTTGGGTTGGAACCTAGGGAGTCGCTAGTGCTGGGAAGCGCTGTTGAAGGAATGATGATGAGATTTATTTGTTTATTTAGTATAACACGGGCTAGTCAGCCCAATAAGAAAAACCTAAAATGAAAAAAGAAACAAACTAGGTACAACGGTTATGTTGTTTACGAACATTTAGGGCGGAATTCATTGTCATTATTCAAGTCTGAGTGCACCCTCAAATGCATCGATAAGGGTTGGCGGGCACTCATTTGTATTCATAGACAAGATTTGTGGGCGCCCCGAGGGACCACTCAGTGCGAATTCTAAGGGCGCACTCAACGGTATTCATAAACCAAACTCAGCGTTGAGTTGAGGCCCACCCTCGACTCAATGGGGCAAAATCCTGAGTGCTGGCCGGAGGTACCTTGAGTGCCCCTCAGCCACAGTTATTATCAGATTTTCCTACTGAAAATAGTGTACAGCAAGTCAACTACCTATCTATTTTGTTTGTCTAATAAAAATAAGGCGATTAGACAAGTTTTTCCGTCAAAAATATCCAATTAAGATCATCGCAAACTTGAATTTCCTTGTAAAAGTCTTTTCAATATTTTCTCCCCGAACTCGTTGAAATCTTCCGAAATTGAGAGTTTCTTTCTTGAAGTTGTCAAACATTCTCGCCTTCGTTCTCAATACTCATTCTTGTTTTACGATCTAGTAAAATGATAAAGTAGAAATTACTTGTAGAAAATTATATGGGTTGGTAATAAAGTACAAGTTGAATAAAAAAGACATCCATATAGGTACGAGTTTATTTCGGGCTTTATATTGTTTCACACAGGTGAATCAAATTTATTCAATAAGTAGGTAGGTAAAGGTGTTGAAGGGTTCAAACGTCATAAATATTCGTATATTTGCTTGTGGATAAACCTTCTTCATTAGGGCGGGAGAAGTTAATTTGTCTGAAACAATCAATGGGTTGATTTGGTTAAATGATGCCTAAGAACACTCATAAAAAGGATATCAAAATGTCTTTTTGTGTTTATCACTTTGCATAGTGGTTCTTTCTTTCGTATCGTACCTACATATAAATACATACTTTTACTGCTAATTAAAGGAAATCATTATTTCTTACCTTCTTCAAAGCAATATAGTCGAGTCCGATGGCAGCAAATTCATTGAAGAAATTGCGGAGATAAAAATCAAGTTACAAACTCCGAAAAAATGTCAGCACCCTCATATAATTGAACAGACTTCAATTTGATTGATTCACCTCTGCTAATAACTCAAAACTATAGGAAATCGGACAAAATTGAGAAATTAGCATGCACATCCACAGTAACGAAAATGCAATAAGAAACTTTTCATTACCTACTGTTATAACCACAGAGAACCGGTGACAAGGTTATAACTCACGATATGTGCAGAATACGAGAGGGAAATTTCCCCGTGCTTTTTACCCAAAATATCCATGAAGCAGGGAAATATCCCCACCAAGGCTGCCAACTTATGGTGAAAATGAGTTGAGTAGCCCCTGAGCGTCCCCTCAGGCTCAGTTTGCACTCAGGCGACCACAACACTTAAGTGGGCCGACTCAAACAACTATGAATACGGACTGTTGAGTCGAGGCCGACCCTCGACTCAGATAATTGAGTGCTCGCTCACATTCAAGCCTTGTCTATGAATTCCGCCCTAAGATTTTCAGAAACTTCTATTACAAATATTCATTCGACAAATCTGTGTGCCATTCCGACGTGACTACCCTGACATCATGATATAATTTGTGTTGGTTCTTTTCCAGGTGGAATTCAACGTTGCACAAGTCAAGAGATCTAAAGAATTGAAAGCCGTAGACGTGCGTGTAGATTTAAGCGGAAACAATGGAAGTTTAGTGTTGCCAACGCCTGTTGCCTGCTTACCTCAGCCTACTAACAACGTTCAAGCTGTTAACAATAATCACATTACCGTTGGAAACTCCAAGCCAGCTGTGAACGGCGCTATTCACCAAGGATACATTGCGGCGCTGAAGGATGGTTTTGGATTCATCGAAACCCATACACACGATTCAGAAGTATTCTTCCATTTCAGGTGAGTTTTTTGCGAACTAAGCGTAGAATTTCGTTGTACGATGTATCATGATAGCGAGAGACGATACTTCCTGTGTCTGAGGTGTGCGTAAGTAATGAAAGCTTACTGTTGCTGTAATGTAGCGCCATACAGCTCTTCTCATTGCATCGTAAATTTATACACTATTGAACTTCTCATCTCTGATGCTAAGTCAAAATCTTCTTCATCGGATAAGTGACAAACTGGCCTTATTGCTGAACATACTCAAATTTTCGCCTCAATCAGCTTTGCGGCCAGAAATAATTGAATAAAACAACGTTCTTCACGAAATTAACTTCCATAAAATATCAGATTTCCAACGAGGTGGTTTTTTCTAACGTTTTTCATTAGGAAAGTAATTTATTGTTTTTGAGTACGAAAATGTGTTGGGGGTGTTGGTAAATAGCAACAGCTAGAGCGGTGCATCCAAATATTTCTCTTTTACCATGGAACATGCTTTAGCCTTCAGCTAACTGGCAAAAAGCGTCACGTTTTTGGGAGACGGTTAATGTGACCCGACATTTTGCTGATTTCCACTTACAACCAAGTCGTTGCTACAGAACTTTGTCTTCGTTACCATTCGTTGGATAGCCCTAAATGTATGCTTAAATTATATACTGCCAAAACCGCTGTGATTCCATAAGAAACTGAGATATACTCCTGAGTTAAAAGAACTGTAAACAACATTTGCGGTAAGAACCATTAAACACGGCTGAAGTTTCTGTAAGATATATGACGTTGGCTACACTGATAGACCAGTCCGAATAAAGGAGTGCATTATGAACAATCGTGTGTGTATTCAATGAATTTCCCAAGACAGAACAGTGGCGACGAGGATGGGATATGATTCTTGAATATAATGGAGGTAATTTGTGCGTGCAAGCAGATCTTTCGATTTCTCTCCCGTTTTTATCCGCGATAGGAAATCAGCTATATTATTACTCGATTTTTCGCACGTAATTTCAAAATCGTATAAAGACAAGAGGTATGCCCATCTCTGTATAGATGGGTATCCCCTTCCTGTTACCATAAATGTAAATTAGCGGTTTTGAATCCGTAACTATTGTGAATTTTCTTGCAAATAGGAAATCTTTGAAATGGGTCACCCCATTTAATATTCCTAACGCCTCACGCTCTATTTGAGGGTATCGCGCTTCTGCCGGTGATAGTACTCTCGAATGGAAGGCTAATGGCCTTTCAGATCGATTGGGGTATACATGTGTTAGTATGGCAGACACTGCTACTGGCGAAGCATCTACCCATAGTTTTATTGGCAATGATGGATCATAATTTGCTAATACGGGCTTTTCTGTTAGGATTTGCTTGATTCTTCTAAAACTTTTCTGGCATGCTGACGACCACACCCAAGGTACATCATTCTTCAATAAATTATACATTGGTTTGAACAAGTCACCGGCCTTAGGTATGAATTTGAGTTGAAATGTTACCATGCCCAAAAATGATTTTAGCATACCAACATTCTCCGGAGGAGGAGCATCATTAATGAGGAATTTCACCAATTTCTGTTTGCATTTTTCCTGAATAGTTAATGGTGTGGGATAGATGAAAATCGGGCTGATTTCGGAAAAGAAGTCTCCTGTTGTTTTTGGGAGACAATCAAAATTTTTAATTTCAAAACTAACCGGGAAAACAGACGTGCAGCGGGAACGCTCGCTGATTGGGCTGTTCGGATCGCCGTCTCCTCCCAGTGTTGCCCATTGGGACGACGAAATTGTGTTTTCTAAGAGAAAAGTTATCACACAAAAACAGAGGAAACCTAATTTTCCCCATCTCGCTTTTTCTATTTTTTTCTTCAGTTTTTCGATTTCAAACTTTACTGTTTCGTGAACTTTTGCATCTGGGGACTATGGATTTCTCGATCTCAGCGCTTCAAGCGGCCATAAATGAACTATTCCAGCATGACGTCATTTTCCCGGTTTTTTTAAACATTCGTATTTTCTACACTGTTTTGTTTATTCGTAAATTAGGAAGTTCGGGCTGAAAGTTTGCCTTAGGGGGTTTTTAGAGGTGCTGAATCCGATTTTGGGGACAAAAATAGGAAATTCCGACATGGTGAAATTCCTCATTGCCTTTATGTGTTTGTTGGTCGGTTGTAGCCCATTTTGGTTGATCAAATGTCCCAAGTACTCTACTTCCTTGACACCAAATTGACACTTTGATAGCTTCACCCTTAAACCATTTTCTTTTAATATCGTTAAAACTTGATCTTCGAGGAAGTGTGGTTGAGGTATTATCGTTGTCATTAGGTGCCTCGGAGGGAGATTTTGGTGGTGTCCTAGAAGGCGAAATAATTACCTCGCGAGAGGTTTCCAGTGTTCCCAGCTGACCCTCAGATTCCTGATCAGAAAATCCCAAGAAATCACCGGATTCGTCCCGATCAGAGAATCCCTTGAATTCATCAGACTCGACCGATGCGTCGGGGATCTGTCTCTCACTCTTCATATTTTCCTGCTTGAGTGGGAGGATCTGATTGATATGACGTCGCCAAATTTTTCCACCCTCCGTTCTGACAATGCAACTCTGAGTTCCTATTACCTCTATTACCACTCCTTGTTCCCATTTTGGTTTATTATTTTCAATAATGAACCTTTGGAATCGACCAAGAAAAAAAAATTTAACACCCCCTCAAAATTTGATGGTTTACGTTTCCGTTTTAATGTACGTAGAATCCAAAAATCGAATAAAAATTTGCCCGTCCGTACGCCGTCCGCTGTACGCGGCACTTTTGCCACTTAGCATTAACCGATTTTGATGAAATTTGGTATGTAGGCTCCATTTGGGGTCTAGTTGTGCCCCGAAGCTTTTGGTTGATGTAGGTCACTTCTAAGGGTTCCAAAATCAATTTTGAAATGTTAAAAACGCCCTAACTCAAAAAATTTTGATATAAAAGTATTGTTTTTCCTTCAATTTAAGATTCTATAGAATTTTTAGAATTTTTTGAGACCACGCGGAGCTCTGTAGGACAAACCGTTCGCTACCTACGAAAATTTAAGTGTTTATATTGAAATATATATATATATATATAAATCAAAACACGAGTGTGAATCGCAAAAGAGGCCTAATCTCCGTTCAAATTAGAGCTGACCGAAATGCGATCAATGGTTGGTGATTATGTTTTTTTTTTTTTTTTTTTTTTTTTTCATATTGGATGGTTGGTGATTTTGTAGACGAGTGTTTTACTCCCACTATAGCTTCTGGCTAGCACACTGTCACCCATTTTGGGTTGGTCCACTCTTTTACCTTTAAAGTCTATAAAAGAAATTTTGATTAAACACGATGAATTATTCGGACCTGAAATTGGGACATACAACAAAGGAAAAGTGACACTAAAAATAATACCGGGTAGTAACCCAAAATTATGTAAATGCCGCTCACTCCCCCTAGCTTTAAAGAGTAAAGTTGAGGCTGAAATTGACCGCTTGGTATCATCAGGTATCATAGTTCCAATAGATAATAGTGAATGGGCAACCCCGATTGTACCAATTTTGAAACCAGACGGCTCAGTTCGTCTATGCGGGGATTTCCGGATCACCTTGAACCCGCTTTTGCTTGGGACTGAGTACCCATTACCAAAAATCGACCATATTTATGCCGAGATAGGAAACTCGATATTCTACTCTAAGATCGATTTGAGGGAAGCGTTTCAGCAATATTTGTTGGATGATGAATCTTGAAAGCTAGTAGTAATAAACACAACCAGGGGCCTATTTGCATATACACGTCTATGCTATGGGATTAAATCAGCATCGGCTGAGTTTCAGAAGCTGATAGAACTGTTGTTAGCAAAAATGAAAGGTGTGAAATGTTTAATAGATGATGTGATAGTATCAGGGTCAAGTAGGGAAGAGCATAATAAACGGTTAGATCAAGTTTTAACAATATTTAAAAAAAAATCAAAATAAAATATATACAAAAAAAGCATGTTGAAGTGGTGAATGAATATTGAGCTCAGATACGAGTATGAATCGTAAATTTAGTCGTATTATAAATAAGTGGTTAAGTTGGTCATTGGATGAAGGTATTGTGTACCAATTGTTGAATTGAAATGTGCAAGTAATATTAAGCAAGGGGGGGGGGGGGTAGATGTAAGATATATGATGTTGGCTACACTGAGGAGTGCATTATGAACAATCGTGTGTGTATTCAATGAATTTCCCAAGACAGAACAGTTTCCATGTTTCTTTTTCCCAAAAAAATTAATTTGTATTGATTGGGGTGAAATAGGAGTGTCGCTTCTTCTAATGTTCAAATGCAAGCTCTAGCAAGAGTTTATGGGGGGGGGGGGTTAATGGCACCTGTCAGCTTTTAATCTGCCCGGAATTCAAATTTTAGTAATCATTGCAAAATGTTGATGGCGAAATTCCTTCTCGTTTAACTAATGAATTTCGAAAATCCTTGTAATTTCAAATCTAGGTACAACTTTTAAAGTTCGAGCGCCTGCAATTTAGGGAAATACTGACCCGGAACGAAGAACGAACGACCGACTGAAACCTCAATATTATCATCTATCATTTGCTTATTTATTAAATTGCCAGAATGCTGCGTAGGTATTTAAATTGACAGGAATATTGTCTCGCATATTGTTATCGGAATGAATTACTCGAATTTGAATTCGATGCGGATTAGAATTTGGAAAAAAAAAACTCGGCACTCCGCGCCTCGCCAGGACCCCCGGTTACCACTATTTACATATAGGTGTGAAGGCTCTTGAGGTTCAGTCAGATGAATAATTACACTGTTAGGCCGACGTTTCGGTATATTTGTATACCATCTTCAGGGCTTTAAGCGGTGTACATATACTTCTTATGGCTACATCAGAACACTTAAAAAAAACAGCACTTTTTAAAGTGGAAACTTGAAGTTTTTGTAAGGTAAACACGCTGATTTTATTCGAGGCAGTTTTTTTAATCAAAATATGATATTTCGATTGAAAAAAACTGCCTCGAATAAAATCAGCGTGTTTACCTTACAAAAACTTCAAGTTTCCACTTTAAAAAGTGCTGTTTTTTTTAAGTGTTCTGATGTAGCCATAAGAAGTATATGTACACCGCTTAAAGCCCTGAAGATGGTATACAAATATACCGAAACGTCGGCCTAACAGTGTAATTATTCATCTGACTGAACCTCAAGAACCTTCACACCTATATTCAGTATCAAGCAGTCGATAAATTAGAACCTATTCTATTTACATACTTCGGACGAAATTATTCAAACACAGAATGTGTTTTAGCTCAAGCGTTTCACATAGTTTCGCTACTTTCCTCCCACTAAATCAGAATCAGAATCACCAGGTTACACGATCCTTAGTTCCGTATCATCGGTATCCATGTTGTCGTCCCAGATTTCGTTAGCTTTTTTTGTAGTTAGTCCATGGCTAAAACACATTCTGTGTTAATAGCTGTGTTATCTCATTATGAGAGACGCATCGAGTTGGGATTCAGAAGCGAGGTGGAATCCTTTAACAATTTTGTTATTTATATTATTGTTTTTATTTAATAATTATACTCGTTTTGCTATTTCAATTCCGTCGCTCCTGTTACAGCAATTTCGAAGGTGACGCGAATTCTCTGGAATTGGGCTGTGAGGTCGAGTACACCGTCGGGTCCCGAACTAGCAGCGGAGGTTCTTGTGCGTCGGCTGAAAACGTCAACATCCTCCAGAAAGGCACGATCGCTCCCCACGTAACCATCGCAGAAGACATCCTCTCGGGGAAAGTCGTCAGACCTCTACGCAGCGTCAACCCTGAGCAGGCTGCGTACTGCGGAGTCATTACCACTGCCCTCACTGGTTTGTATTTTTAAAAATTAGTAACTACCAGAGCTGGGCAAAATGTAATTGCAATTACTGATCGCTAACTTCGACTACTCTATTCAAAATGTATCAGTTGTAAGGTTCTTACCAATCGGAAAGCTTCGAGGTCACTGCGCCGATAAATTGAAACCGAAAAAAAGGCGATTTGTCAGTAATTTTGATAGGTTTGATGTTGAAAATGCTATTGCATGTTCAACAGTTCATTTTGGAGATCTGGGACCAGTTAATCGTCTGCCAAGCCACCAACCATTCAACATGAAGAAAAACATCGATCGCATTTCGGTCAGCTATAATTTGAACGGAGATTAGGCCTCTTTTGCGATTTATCGTAGGTCCTACGAGTAAAGTTAAGTTGTCGTAGGGAGCGAACGGTTAGTCCTACAGAACTCCGCGTGGTCTCTAAATTTTTTTTTAAATTCAATACTATCTTGAATTGATGAAAAAACTATACCTTTTTATCGAAATTTTTTGAGCTTGGGCATTTTCAAAATTTCAACCCTTGAGGCTAAATGTCACGATGTTTTAGTGTGATTCTGAAATAAGAGATGGCAGCACCATCGGGGCCAAATTTCGTTTACTCTTCAGTTGAGAACGGATCGAGATATTTTAATTTCGCAAACGGATTTCTTTTCAAGATCACCGTAGAATTCCGGGTAATTGGTTTAGAAAGTGTGCAAAATTTTTTTGCGCACAGTTCCAACAAACATTTGTTCAAATTTCGAACATTTTCAAAAAGTGGCCTTATAGCCACTTGCAGAACCTTCATCAGAATACGAATCCGTTTGCAGAATTTTTCTAACTTGATCATAGCCGTCGGATTCGCGTTTTTACTATATGGAGCGGGGTGAGGGGGGCGAGGGGGCGGCGGCGTTCAAACGCCAGCCACCCGCGCGACCTTCACCTTCTCTCCGACATTCATGTTTTGATAGTTTGCACCCTTTCATCACTATTCTTTTTTTCCTGGCCACCTTATACTTAGCTACCATCAACCTTCCTATTTCCAACTTCTCTTCCTTGAGGTTGAACGAATGTGGTGAAATTGCCATAAAAAGCAAGATTCTCATATAATTAACTTGTGAGCAAGATTCTATTTTAATTTGATACTGATAATGGTTTGCACTACTAAATAGTTGGTTCTGAAATCGTGGTATTTTTAGTTCATTGTACATGGAGTAGGTAGGTACCTATTTGTTCAAATTTCAATGTACCTAGTTGCAAAAGTGATCTAACATCATTCTAGTCTCGATCGTTTATTTAGTTGAACTAGCAATAGAAGGTTTTGGGGGCATATTTTTCCCATATATTTCCCTCTTAATTATTCTAGGAGTTACACTATTAATTTTCCTTGTTTTCAAAAGTCATTCGTGATTTTATGTAAATGTAACGCCTAATAATACTGAAGTGTTGCATTTTGAGGTACCTACTACCTACTAAATTACAAACATGACTGTCCAAAAATTACCATTAGTACAATGTAATAAATACCCTAGAACTAGGGATAAATTCTCATATGATTAACTTATGAGCAAGATTCTATTTTAATTTGATACTGATACTTAATGGTTATCATCAGCTTCTTTTTTCTTGATTGATCTTGGGGCGATGATTTTCATAAGGGATTATCAACACGTCAACCCGCATAATATCCCTGAAATTTTTTAAAATCGAAATTGGACCATAACTTTGTATAGTTTTGCGCTTTGCGGGGATTTCATGACAGACAGGCACGGAGCCAAAATTGTTCAGGAGGGTCTAGTACGTAAAACTGGAGTAACAATTTTGATTCTGGATAACATTTTTCAACGTTGAAAGGTGATAACAATACTTCCGCTACCTTGGTAGACTCGGAAGCTAAATTAAAATTTATGATTTCCCAAACATTGTTCAGAGCACCAAAAAAGATAGGTACTACGCATTTCTTATTTCCGAATCTACCAAGCGGAAGTATTGTTTTCACTTTTCAAGGTTGAAAAAAAATTTCTAAAAAAAAAACTCCGATTGCACGTAATAATAATATTGCAGTATTCTAGAAAACCTTGCTTCAAAGCTATCGATATGTGGTTATGATTTTGTTTGTGCATTTTTGGTGGCAAAAAAAAAGTGTCACGAAAAATTCCTTGACCCCCAGCCAAAAGACATATTCATGTCAAAATGATCTCCAAAATCAAAATTTCCACTCTCGTTTTACGTTTCAGACCTTCCTGAACAATTTTGGTTCCGTGTCTGTCCGTCTTTGGTTCTGTTGTGAAATCCTTGTAACGGGCACAACTATACGAAGTTATTCTCCGATTTCGATGAAACTTTCAGGGATTGTGCGGGTTGGCGTGTAGATAGTCCTCTATGAAAATCATCACCCCGGACTAATAGTAGTGACTGCGCATAAGCAAAAGTGAATTCCTTGTAACAGTAATAACTTCTACATTTCCCATCTGATTTCAATGAAATTTTCAGAGATTATGCGGATTGGGGTGAAGATGGTCCCCACGAAAATCACGGCCTCCAAATTGACATTAGCCTCTGCGAATGCTCAAACCTTAAAATCCTTGTAACAGCCATAACTCCTACATTTTTCGTACGAATTCGATGAAAAATTTCAGGATTATTCAGATTGGCTTGCAGATAATCCCCTATGAAAATCACGGCCCCGGAACTGATAGTAGCAATGCGCAGAGTCTTTTATCTTTTGAGTGTGTCCTCCTTTACCCCAGATTAATCGCGTACGGTCGCCCAATTCTTACTGTGGCCGTCCTAAAAAACGATGTTAGTAGTGATCACTGTGCAATCACGGAAACGGAAGTGAAATCAAGGTAAAATCACCAACGCCATACTATAACTCGAACGTCAACTGTGCCCCGATGTTACCGGGATTGCTAGAGAACGAGAAAGGGGTGCGACCTTGAACTTTTCGAGTAATCCGAAAAGGTGAACACTGCCATCTGTAAGAAAATTCTCTTGTAAGACCTCAGCACTATCCCTAGTTCTAGGGTATTTATTACATTGTACTAATGGTAATTTTTGGACAGTCATGTTTGTAATTTAGTAGGTACCTCAAAATGCAACACTTCAGTATTATTAGGCGTTATATTTACATAAAATCACGAATGACTTTTGAAAACAAGGAAAATTAATAGTGTAACTCCTAGAATAATTAAGAGGGAAATATAGGGAAAAATATGCCCCCAAAAACCTTCTATTGCTAGTTCAACTAAATAAACGATCGAGACTAGAATGATGTTAGATCACTTTTGCAACTAGGTACATTGAAATTTGAACAAATAGGTACCTACCTACTCCATGTACAATGAACTAAAATTACCACAATTTCAGAACCAACTATTTAGTAGTGCAAACCATTATCAGTATCAAATTAAAATAGAATCTTGCTCATAAGTTAATTATATGAGAATCTTGCTTTTTATGGCAATTTCACCACATTCGTTCAACCTCAAGGAAGAGAAGTTGGAAATAGGAAGGTTGATGGTAGCTAAGTATAAGGTGGCCAGGAAAAAAAGAATAGAGACCAAAGGATGCAAACTATCAAAACATGAATGTTGGAGAGAAGGTGAAGGTCGCGCGGGTGGCGGGCGTTTGAACGCCGCCGCCCCCTCGCCCCCCTCACCCCGCTCCATATCGTAAAAACGCGAATCCGACGGCTATGATCAAGTTAGAAAAATTCTGCAAACGGATTCGTATTCTGATGAAGGTTCTGCAAGTGGCTATAAGGCCACTTTTTGAAAATGTTCGAAATTTGAACAAATTTTTGTTGGAACTGTGTGCAAAAAATTTTTGCACACTTTCTAAACCAATTACCCGGAATTCTACGGTGATCTTGAAAAGAAATCCGTTTGCGAAATTAAAATATCTCGATCCGTTCTCAAATGAGAAGTAAACGAAATTTTCTTCATTTTGGTGCTGCCACGTGGTGGCGGATTTTACAACTAAACTCGGGACATTTAGCCTTAACTTCAAACCCTTGGAAGTGACCGACATTAACCAAAAGCTTCAGGGCACAACTAGACCCCGATTGGAGCCCTCATACCAAATTTCATCGAAATCTGTCCATGAGGAAAGTGTCGCGGGCGGACGGAAAATTTTAACATTGGACATGTTATTTCCCTAGAGTAACAATCCGAAAAAGTTACGCGAAAGTGTCACGCGCGTTTTAAACACTCCGAACGTTGGCCTTTTTCATCGCTCCGGTGTTCGAGGGGCGAAGTGCCGAGTTTCGAACCACGTCGGTCCTCATTGATAGTACAAACTGCCGATCCAGAGCCTGATACCTTCCTGTTGCTTGGTCCACAATCCTTCTCGTTGCATGGTTCAGCATTCCTCCTCTGTGTTGTTGTAAACATAATACCTTCTCTGTTGCCAAGTTCATTTTTCTGTCGAAGTTATGTCACCTACACGTTTATGCGTGGTAAGAACCAACTTGGATTTAGCGGATTTTTATTCATGTAGTTGGCTGGGATCTTGTTACCTATGGTTTAGTGGCGATGTGTTCTTCGACGTTTTAGATGTTTTCGATTTCTTAACAATAACAATTTCAAAACCAGGCCCATAAAGAGCTAAATTAAAACAACAGTCAACAAATTCCTAGTAAAAGGAAACAGCAAACAAACAAAACACAGCTAAAGCATGTTCCATGTTTCTTAAATTTTAGCCGAAGGTTCTAAGCAGATTCGATTTTCGGATTCTGCTTACCTTGAAACGTAAACCAACAAATTTTGAGGGGGGTAAACTTTTTTTTCTTGGTCGATTCCAAAGGTTCATTATCGAAAATTGTAAACCAAAAACAAGAGAAATCGTACCTCGCCTTGACGAATCATTAACTTTGACCATTCTTCGACCACCTATTTGAAATGTAGACTTTGCTGTGAAGTACAGTGCGGCTGGCTAACGATCTCATTCTTATCAGTCTTGCTGAGTCGAATTTGTCTGGGTAGGAACGACATTATAATGGATTGTAAATTATCGGTGGTTTACATAAGCGCCAATACCCTGTGGAATGCGTTACATAAGCGACTTTCTTTAAGTAATTTAACGTTATGAAAGTGCCGAACGAGCACTCTTGGTCGCTTTCGTGAGCCATACGAATAATACTTCTACTACACGAATTAATAATAAATGGTAATTTTTGGAAGAAAATTACGGAAAAATGAAAGCGAGAAATCATAATTTTGGTTTTTTCTTGTTAACTTTATTGACAAAGTAAAAATGTCATGGCTAGGCATTTTAATGAAGAAAAAAAAATTGTCCAATCCAAAATATTAGAAAACATTTATGAAAATGGATGTGCGAACAAATCAGTAGTTATTTCTTTAAACAATTTTTGCGTCCTTCTGCTCCCATGTTGTTCTGGTATTTCTGCCAACTGAGGCCCACAGTACCTTCTTTTGCTCTTCGTTCCCGGTTTTTTCTTCGGGACGACGTCATCTTCAGGTACGTCTCAGCTTGGGTGCCATTCAAGGCGTCGACAACCAAGTAAACAGGTTTTTTTTTTTCGGCAGGCAGGTGATAAAATCTTTAAGATCTATGGGTGGAGTTGGATCTCGGTTATGTGGTATTCAAACCCATTAAATAAAGACCCCTTTCCCCCATGTTGGAGCTCAGCCCGGAACCGTTTAACACATTACTTCGTGCTGAGTCCTGGGGCTCCCTCCTCTGTCTTTCTCGTTCTAAGAGTATCTTCCTTGTCAGGAAGCTTTACTGTGTCAGGTCTGTGTACTCTGCCACAGCAGTCCAGCTCCTTTCACCTTCCAGCATCCTGCTGACAACAGCCTCTGGTGTCGAACTGAAGGGGTGGGGGAATTAAAGTGCGCCTTCAAGCGCCTGTGGTACGACTCTGCCCCATCGGTTGTTCGAAGAAATGACATGGGAAGACTTGAGTTACTACTTAGCTCGTGTAAAACTGGCCCTTTCATAACTCTGCAAGTGACGCTTCCGTAACCTCGAAAATGAAATTATATTTGGCTCATCGGCGCTTATGTAATCCACCCTAAAATATCAATTGTTTTCAATGTCACAGGTACATATATATACATATTTTGGATCGATTCTAATGCATTTCCCTAAACGGAAATAGAGGACAATTAACGTTGGTGTAAATGAAAAATTTTATTAACAAAATTAAAATTTAACTTGAAATTTAAAATAACATTTTTGCTAGTAAATTAATTTTAAGTGGTCCCATGTACTTGTTCAGGAGTGACTTTTTCAGTGATTTCAGGAAAGTAATTGCAAGTACAAATAGTTAACTACTAACCAGTAGGTTGTAAGTAATTTGCTACAAGTAATTACTAACTGCAAATTGTACTAACTGCCCAGCTCTGATAACTAGTTTGTCCGCATGCTTACTCTCATTCGAAGCTCTATTCGGACATACAAGTGGTTCAGTCTTCTTAAGGGGGTCTCAGTCGGTAGCCGTTCCTTCCTTGTTGAGGGTTAGTCTAATCTCTTACGAACTGGCGCTCCGATCATTAGTGCATCTAGTAAAGGGAATTTAAAAACCAAGTTAGTGGGTCCACCATTAGTTAGTGCAACCACCATTAGTGCATCTAGTGTAGGGAATTTAAAAACCAAAAGATTGCCGCAGGAATCATCCAAATAGACCAATAATTGCTGGAAAAAACCTGTTTATTCAATGATTGAGGCCCCCTTTATTGTGACCCTGCAGGAACTATGCGGGTTTTATACAAATCTCAATTGAAGAGTTTTCTTTCAAACGGGCTTATATCCATTTTTTACACTTTGTTTTTTTCATTGATTCTGAATCTTTGGGACAAGGCCTATCACCTCACGAGTTGAATTCCTTCCGAAACGGTTAGTATCCCGCTTTAAAAGCGGGGTTAGAATATTTCTTCTTGCTCGGTTCCGTAGGTTCATTATTAGAGAGTTTTTGGTGCCAGAATCTTCCGGGCCCCGTTAGGAGGAGACTAGCGCGAGCAACAGAGGATGCTACCCAGTTAAGGAAGCCCGTTAACTATGGACTGGGGGGGGAGGGAGGGGCTCGTGACGGTGGGCCTCTGGGAACGGGTGACTGTCAGGGAGCACCCTTTCATCGTCGCCCGCTGTTGTTGGGAGGCAAATTCATCGTCACCCGCGAACTTCGAGCTTTGTGAAGAGGTTCCACCGGCCCATTAGTGGTTGCCAAAAACTCTCTATTGAAAATAATGGGTAAACAAACAAAAGAAAATTAAAATGAGACTTTTCTTCGCACAACCAAAAACTCGGTTTTTTTTTCGAAGAGGCTCATCCATCGTTTTTCATCAAATGGGTTTATATCAAAATAAGAAATGGCCGTATCTCCCTCAAAAAGCATGCCAAATTTTCGAAATTCGGTCTTACAATCAAAAGTTCCATGAACAAACTATTTGGACAATTTGGGAACCCTAGACAGCTTCCTTTGGCATGAAATTAGTTTTCCTCAATTCCCCACAAAACATTCAAAGTGAAAATAAGCCCGTTTGAAAGAAAACTCTGCAATTCCCACAGTCAATAAACCATAACCCGCATCTCCACAAACCCAATATTCTGTGGGTAAAGGAACTGATCTCCATTGATAAACATGAAGGCCTATTGAACTACCAAGGTATCTCACTTTCAAGAATCTTATCTAATTTAATTTGTCTTCCAAACTATCAGTATTGCGAAGTTGAAATTTAGGATTTACTTGTTTTTCAGACGAAGAAGGAGCCTCATACGATTTTGGAATCACCGGTTTGAGCAATAAACGCGAGCTCCTTCAAGTCGGTGACCCCGTTCAGTTCCAGGTAGATAGCGAAGGGAGAGCAGTTAACATTTCCGCGGTTAGGAAGAAAAAGAAGTCAACCGTAGACTCCATAAAAGGTTTGTATTTCTTATTTCAACATCATTCTATTCTGGCTGGTGTTGCTAAACAAACTCTGGATTTGGAAAAAAGCAGCATAATTTCCTGGTGATGAAGTTTCTCGATTCGCCATTTCAGGACAGTTCGGGTTCCTCTCATACGAGCTGGAAGAAGGCAAGAAGTTGTTCTTCCACATCACCGAAGTGAAGGATGGCGCCAATTTACAAGCTGGTGACAGCGTCGAATTTGTTGTAGTCACTAATCAAAGGAATGGCAAATCTTTCGCGTGCAACGTTTCCAAACTTCCGTGAGTACCAATATTGAATTATATATTACCGCTTATTTATTGACATTGTGTATTACAGGATATCAGCTTAGAGGGTTTCGATAAGTTTGCTCTGTTAGGGACTTGTGTGAATCCAACTGCTGGCGTGGAGGAGAGGCATCTGGCAATCATTAGACCTACCTCTGTATAAATAGAACCCCCCCCCCCAATAAAAAATTACAACTTTCTCGCCCTCTTCAAAGCAGTAGTAGACTTGGAAGGTTCAAACTTGACAATACGAAGAAACCAAATCCAAGGAAGGCTGCCTCTTACTGGATTATCGATGCCATACCAGGCTTATCGATAGTAAAGTGTAAAACCTCGTAAGTCGAGTTAGGTTTGAATCAAAAATCGCAAGTTATAACTACGAAATTTATGCGCAGAAGTCCATTTTCGAACTAGAGGATTTCCACTATTACTACCGTTATACTCTTATGGCGACCCTCATCCGGGTGCTCCAATTTCGTCCCAACAGTTGCACTCTTAGAATATAAACTACTTGGGACAGTGCCACACCACATCCAGTTCCGCTAAGGTTGGGAATATAAGGTATGGCTTGCTTGAATCCTTTGGCTATCAGCTTGGCAGGGGCGTCTGGTGAGAATATTCGTGAGGCAAAAAGCTTGGCCTGTCACAGAGGAATAAACAATAATGAAAAACGCTGCAAATTATTACACAAAGGTTTATTATTTTTCTGAAGATCAAGCGTCAGCTTTACCCTCGTCACTACCTACCAATCATGTTTTCGCTTCATAATGTTGTTTATTTAGATGAAATAAACCCTTCACACTCCATTTGAAGAAATAAAGAATTCCTTGGTTTAGAAATTTGATTACAGGTTGATTAAGGAAGCAAAACATGTACAACCCAAAGAAACGAACAGTGATTGCATTTTGGTCAGCTAAAATTTGTAAGGTGATAAGGCCTCTTTTGCGATTCACACTCGTGTTTCTTATTTATCGTAAGTTCAACCTTCAAGTTCTCATAGAGAGCTAACAGTTTATCCTATAAAGCTCTGGGTGGGTTCATTCGATTCTAAAAATTCAACCTATCTCAAATTGGTGAAAAAACAATACCTTCATAATGAGAGTTTTCGAGATAGGGCGCCTTAAGAAGTTACAGCCCTAATGTTTCACCGCTCAGAAGTGACTGACATTAACCAAAACCTTCGGGGCACAAGTAGACCCCAAAGACCCAAATTTCATCAAAATCGGTCCATGATAATTAAGGAAAGTTCCGCGGACGGACGGATTTTTTTTTATATTCGATTTTCAAAATATACCTACGTAGTAGCTACCTACCTCAAACGTAAACCATCGAATTTTGAGGGGGTTCAACATTTTTTTCTTGAAATAGAAAACCAAAAAAGGGAGACTCTGAATTTTAACCTCATATGATGTTAAACCTCCTTTCTACAATATGCAATTATACCCAAGTAGGTACCTATCAACAAGAAAAACGATTAGGTACAGTGAAATGTACAGTAAAATCGGGAACGGGACACCAGGCAGCCGCTATTTGCGGTGGCGAAAAAACTAAGTTTTCCTTCCATGAGATAATGTGGTTGGATGGATATGTTATTTCTTGCCATGCATGGGTCAATTAGTATCCATGGCTCATCTTCCAAGTTTCTCTGCTTTCAAGGTCACGAAACAGTTCCTTGACTGTTTGCCATGGCTGGATGTGAGGTAGTGGGGGTATGGTAATACTTGACACTGCTATGACCACCCGCCGATCGTCGCCTCTCTAAACAGTCCCGAAAAATTCATTTTTTTTTAACTGCTTGCCTTGCATCGCTTTGCCCCGCGCTAGTTTGCTTATCATCCGCAATCATCTACATTACCAACCTCTCCAAGTCTACGGTGATTTGCGGGCTAGTATCCAAGGCAAATACGTGCTTTCTTATTCCATTCTCCTATTTCATCTAATTTACTTAGTAATAATGAAAAAGTCCCTAAATTATATTAAAATTTTCCAAAATTGGCTACTATATTATTTGCAAAAATGGGAATATAGGAGCATCTCAACAAAAATTAATTTATTCATTTTGCTTATTTTTAGTAAGGCAAACAGTATTTGCTATGTTTGCCTGGAGGAGGCGCCACTGCAGCTTGGCTACAATATCTGTTCATCAATAGTGAGCGGGGGGGTCTGTGCGTTTGAGTAAGGGTTTAGCAATAAAAATCTTATCCCAAACTTCGAGTATTTTTAATTAATCAACAAATGGATTGAAATTAAACATGGAAACAAATTAAATTCCTAGAAGGAGCTCCTTTCTAATTGAGAGTAAATGGATGTGAAAAAAATAGGTTTAAAATTATAAATTCGGAAAGATCTGACCGGGAATCGGAACTCCGGATGATCGGGTCTCCGTTCGCATTCCTTGCCATTGAGCCACCGACGAGACTCGTAGTTTTAGGGTCCTGCAGGAATGACGACGAATCGATCGACTTCCAATCGGATCAATGGCGTCGAAATCGAGGGAAAGCTTCGAATTCGAGTAAGTTCAGCACTATCTCTCGGAATCCAGGTACGAGTTGATGCAGAACACTTGGAGTGTTCCGTACAGGAAATTGCAAGTGCAGAACTGTTGGCGTCTTTTGGATGCGAATCTGAATTGATGTGCTTCCTCGTTCCATTATAGGCCTTGTCGGACTAGGGAGTTGGACTTGGATGGCAAAATATACGGGATACTCACAGGATCCGTTGAAATGGTGATGTGCAGTTGTGGTGTTGTTGCTGACCGTAGAATCTGGAAAGCAATGTTTCGGAATGCTGGCGATCCGATAAATAAGTGAATTCTGAAGACCGTCAATTCATGGAGCTCGTTTGTAGAGAGAGACCATGGAGATTGATGGATCGCTACGTTTGCGCAGCAGCGACGTGTTTGCATGACGTCACACACCCCACAATCAACAATGAGGAATTTCACCATGTCGGAATTTCCTATTTTTGACCCCAAAATCGGATTCAGCACCTCTAAAAACCCCCTAAGGCAAACTTTCAGCCCGAACTTCCTAATTTACGAATAAACAAAACAGTCTAGAAAATACGAATGTTTAAAAAAAACTGGGAAAATGACGTCATGCTGGAATAGTTCATTTATGGCCGCTTGAAGCGCTGAGATCGAGAAATCTATAGTCCCCAGATGCAAAATTTCATGAAACAGTAAAGTTCGAAATCGAAAAACTGAAGAAAAAAATAGAAAAAGCGAGATGGGGAAAATTAGGTTTCCTCTGTTTTTGTTTGATAACTTTTCTCTTGGAAAACACGATTTCGTCGTCCCAATGGGCAACACTGGGAGGAGACAGCGATCCGAACAGCCCAATCAGCGAGCGTTCCCGCTGCACGTCTGTTTTCCCGGTTAGTTTTGAAATTAATAATTTTGATTGTCTCCCAAAAATAACAGGAGACTTATTTTCCGAAATCAGCCCGATTTTCATCTATCCCACACCATTAACTATTCAGGAAAAATGCAAACAGAATTCGGTGAAATTCCTCATTGCACCATTCACTCATCGAGGAAAATAATTGACCAAACAGAATGGCGCTGGATTATAAAACGGATTGAAACCAAGAAAAAACGTATTCTAGGTGTTCTGAGTACTGAACACGATCTACTTTTCCGATACCAAATTTCAAGTTAAAGGATCTCACAATGCCAAAAATTATGTGGTACTTCCCCTCCCCAACATACCGACTAATTTACATTGGGTGAAACTGTTTTGTGCAATAGAAAGGTAAATGGAAATGTTTTGTCGTTTATCCCTGGAACCCTGGAATGCTGCATGCGTCACTAAACAACATGAGTTTATCATTCATTTTGATTTATCATTTTCAATAACGAACCATTGGAATTGAGCAAGAAAAACTCGGCCCTTCGGGACTCGCCAGGGGGCAAGCCCTCTTGGACCCCGGGATGTTTACTGCTTAGAGCCTTCGGCTAAAATTCAAGAAACATGGAACATGCTTTAGCCGTTCCTTTAGCCATGCCTTTAGCGGTCGAAGCTTCTCGAATGTTCTTGGTATAATACAAGTTTGTAAATGAAGGGTACGGGGGAAGAACCAGGTTTGTCAATTTTTTTCAAAAATGAGTTTTCAACGCTATCTTGTGGCTAATGTTAAGTACTATACCATGGTGTGATCCTTTCGGGGGAAGAAGAAGGTTAGTCACGCTAAAATTAAGGTTAAAGATTTCGTACAAGGGGGAAGAATCAGGAGTTTCATAGATTGAAAAGCATTTTACTCAAAACTATGTTCAGATGACATACCTGGTTCTTCCCCCGTACCCTTCAAATGAGCTTCCTTACTCTCTTCTCCGTGGAAGTAGACGATGACTCACTACTTTGTAAAGCAGTCTAAATCACAACAAAGGTATTCTTATTATTAAGAAATCGAAAACGCCTAAAGCTTCGTTGTAGGTACTCAGCTACTCACTACTTATACTTGTAGGTACTAAAGCTACTCAGAAATGCATTAGTCGTGTGGGTACTCTGTGAGTTTGTGGAGACGAGTAGAACATCAATATGGACTTTTCAAGGATTTTTTAAATTCGTTAGTACATCTGTCTAGGGAATTGAAAAGCCGAAAGTTTGCCGCTGGAATCGTCAAAATTGAACAATAATTGCCAAAGAAAAATGGGAAAACCCGTTTATTCAGTCACGATTTTCCTATTTTCCTCTAGAAATTATTGTTCGATTTTGATGATTCCAGTTTTTCCAATATTCCAGTTTTTCAAATCCCTAGGCCCATGCACTAATGCATTTCTAAAATCCTTGAAAATTTCAAATTTAGCTGCAACTTTTAAAGTTTTTGTCTCCACAAGTTAGGGAAATATTAACCCACAAGGAGGAATGAACGGCGATGTTGTTTTGTCAGTCTGTTAAAAATTCTATTGGTATTGTTCTTTGGGTTATTTTTTTTTTTTTTTTTTTTTTTTTTTTGTTGTTGTTTTGGTTTGTTATTTCTAATAATGAACCTTTGGAATCTACCAAGAAGAAATTTTAACCCCCCCCCCCTCCTTATAATTTGTTGGTTTACGTTTCAAGGTACGTAGAATCCAAAAATCGAATAAACATCTTTCCGTCCGTCCGCCATTTATTCCACCTTGCTTGCCTACAATGAACAGATTTTTATGAAATTTGGTATAAGGGCTCCGTTTGGGGTCTAGTTGTGGCGCGAAGCTTTTGGTTGACGTCAGTCACTTCTAAGCTGTGAAATTTCCAAGAGTGCCCTAGCTCGAAAATTCTCGAAATAAAGGAACCTATAGTTTTTTCACCAATTTGGAATAGTATTGCATTTTTAGAGACCACCCGGAGTTCTGTGGGACAAACCGTTCGCTCCCTACGAGAATTTGAGGGTTGGTCTCACGATAAATCAGAATCGCGAGTGTAAATCGCAAAACTGGTCTAATCTGCGTTCAAATTTTAGCATCAAAATGCGATCGCTGTTCGAGTTGTATTCAGCTTTGGTTTCTTAGCAACCAGTAATCAAATTTCGTTACGAAGGACCCTATTTTCTCGAATCGAGTGTGAAGCATTTATTTCTTTCAAATAAACTTGATTATGAAGTAGGTAGTGACAATGGCAATTTCTTTGCAGACGAATGATCTATTAAAAAAAATGAACCATTGTGTAATAATTTGTAGCGTTCTACCCTGTGGACACCCCCCCCCCCCCCCCGGAGAAAAAACGCAGCAAATTATTACACAATGGTTTATTGAACGGGGATTAGGCCTCTTTTGCGATTCACACTCGTGTTTCTGATTTATCGTACGTCCAACCCCTAAATTCTCGTAGGGAGCGAACGGTTTGTCCTACAGAGCTCCGCGTGGTCTCTAAAAATTCTATAGAATCTTAAACTGGCGGAAAAACAATACCTTTATATCAAAATTTCTTGAGTTAGGGCGTTTTCAAAATTTCAAAATTCATTTTATGACCCTTTAAAGTGACCTACATCAACCAAAATCTTCGGGGCATAAATTTCATAAACTATTTCATAAACTTACCAAATTTCATCAAAATCGGTCAATGCTAAGTGGGGAAAGCGCCGCGGACGGCAGACGGACGGCCAAATTTTTATTCGATTTTTTGGTTCTACGTATCATGAAACGTAGACCGACGAATTTTGACAAATTTTTTCTTGGTCGATTCCAAAGGTTCATTATTGAAAATAATAAACCAAAAACGTCTGCCAAGTGGGTGTGGCATAGTAGTAAATCTCAAAACATCAAAACAAGTTAATCTGTAACATCCCTGAAATTTTCATTGAAATCGGATGGAAAATGTAGAAATTATGGCCGTTACAAGGAAATTCACGTTTGCTCATGCGCAGTGGCTTCTATCAGTCCGGGGATGGTGATTTTCATAGGGGACCGTCTACACACCAACTCGCACAATCCCTGAAAATTTCATAGAAATCGGACAATAACTTCGTATAGTTATGCGCGTTTCAAGGATTTCATTACAGACACGGAACCTAAATTGTTCAGGAAGGTCTGAAACGTAAAAACGCGAGTGGAAATTTTGATTTTGGAGAACTTTTTTTTTCATCCTTGAAAAGTGAAAAAGCTTCCGCTACCTGGATCCGCCCCTGACCGCAGATAGTGAAGAAGCCAAATTTTTATGCTACAGCAAAAAACGCTAGAACTAGGGTGGAGAGAGATCAGGCTGGCTCAGGTTGGCAACCCTGGTTCGCCGTTACCTCGTAACTTCAGCTTCAGCCGCACGTGCCCGTGTGGTCGCGAGGGGCCACTCCGTTATTTTTATTTATTTTTTCTCCCCCATCAGCTTCTTTCTGTCCTTTGTTTCCTCCGCTAAAGTCCGGGTTTTGCCTCCAAATTCGCAATGTTTCGTCAAATTTAAAGTTCTACGGAAAAATTCGTCTTCCCCTTTTTTCTCGTCCACATCGAAACCACGTTCAACGAGATGAGGAAACGAAAGCGGGTCAAGAAACCGACGGACGGCGAGCCCCCGAGGTACAGGTGATTCCAATTTCTCATTTTCGTGATCCAAATTTGCGTTAAACCTCATTATTTCCATTAAATTTCGATATAAATCGAACTAACCAAACCAAGGTTTTACGTCGTTCCGTTATTCGAGCTGACCTTGATTCCGTAGTTTCAAAACGCCCTTATCATCCCCAGTCCTCTTTGTTCTCGAGTTTTATGAAGGTTTTTTCAATTATTTCAATCGTCGTAAAATCTACGGCGTTCTAGTTGATTTTTATTGGGTTTGTCGAGTGTTATCCGGTGCATCGAGGAGGGATTACAGGGTTACGTAAGATGCGGTGAGAACGTGCGAATGGAGGTCACCGGTCAACGCACTGATTCGAGGTTGATAAGAGACTTGTTTGTCGCCTTGGCGGAAAACTACGGATAAAATAAAAAATGCATAAAACTACAACTTTTCAGGCTTGAAGGTACCTGTAGTGCAGTGTAGATTTACAGGTGTTGCATAGTAGGTAATAAATTCTCACAGGAATGACGAATGACATTGTACAGGAGAATGAGAGGTTGCATTCCTGTTATCAAGTCTATTTTAGAGGTT
>CM019170.2:2771805-3032408 GCA_009739505.2 Apolygus lucorum | reverse complement strand
GTGGCTCAATCTCTGGGTAGCGCATCTTTGAGCGCTCGCTGAGCGGGCTGCGCGCGTCCAAAAAAAAAAGTTGTCGAAGGAAAATGTTCATAAAATTTGACGTAGAATCCGAATCTGCAATAAAAAATGGGGGTTCGCAAAAAAATTATGAATAGCGTTAATCCGATTTTTTTCTTACACTATTAGAGAAAATAGTAAGTGGGGGGACCGTAGTTACTTGGACACCCTGTATACAATCGGGTTATGGATACGAGGAAGCTATGTGCCACACCCATTTATTTACAATCATTCTTCGAAATGCCGATCACTGGTCCAACGAAGTTAGCTCTTCATCTCTTTGGCCAGGTATCGGCGTAGGTATTAATTTCTGGGTTGGAAATTGCCGTCTTAGATCTGTGCCTGGCACTTCTATGGGATGTCACTCATGATAAGTACACTATTCTACTCACGGTATTGACATCTAGGGCCGTAGAATCCAGTTCCCTCGCACTTGCATTTGAAATTCGCGTATGACGATGCCGTCTGAATACACGCCCCGTCGTTGTTGCAGGGATTCTGAGAACAAGCGTCCAACCTCCTTCCTGAAACATAATTTTCCACTTTTACTCTGCTAATACAAAACAAATTAAGAACGTAGGAGGTAGAACCTTGTATATTTCCGTAAAAGTAATAAATCCCCAAATTAAATCTATTTGGACAGTCAGGCCAGCTGAAGGTATAGCGCAGAAAGCACAGGTTCAAGGAACTCGAACCCCATTGGTCGAGAAAACGGAGGGCGTACCCAGTCAGTTGGATGCAGATAACAGTGAATGGAGAAATATAACTCCTATTGGCTCATTGGAGTAAAAGTGACTGGGATGACCAAACAACGGCAACCAAGGCAGACAAAATTAAAGGAGGGCTCAAACATCGGGAAGAGGAGAAAACCAACCCATCAATTGTTTACTCATTTCCTGGAATTGCCCTCTTCACAATGTTATTTTCACCAATGTATGATTTCTCCTTTCACTTCGCCTTGATTTGCATTGGTTGTTCCTCCCAGTCCATATCACTAGTATGAACCAATAATATTTAAACTCACTCGCTTTCACTTTTATCTGCATCCACCTGATTGGGTTTGCTTTCCTGACCAATGGGAATTGAGTACCCTTTCACCAGTGACTATAATCAGCGATTGTGGGAAACCACCCAGTTTACGTATTATAATTTCAAGATTATAAACAAAAGACCAAGTGATGGACCTTCCACCAGCTGGACTACCACCCCGGGGAATCCCCAAGCACAGGAGTGGGGAACTCCTATAAGTATTCTCTCCCTCCCTAAGCCCCCTGTGACAGTCAGGTCATGGAAGAAGATAGGAGGAAAGCTCACTTCAATGGGCAGATGCGTGCGCTTTTTTCGTTTATCACGACAGTAGTGTTCTCTTTAGGTGGCGAACAGAGTTAAGAAGTACTATTCACGGTCACTAGAGCTCGTAACGCTTCCCCTCCCCCCAGCCGTGATAACGTATTTTTCCAACGTATTTTTCCGATGTGTCTTGTTGCTAACGTATGTTTTCTCGTCTTCCTGTTCATCTACAGTGGTTCGTCTCTAGTTTGCTTTTCACTTATTCAAAACATGGAGTAGTGTTGGTAGATGTCAATTCTGATAACTTGAGACCATCAGTAGGTACGCCTCGGCAGAAATGCAGTGATAAGAGTGATGCAGATGATATTGTAGTGTAACTACAGTCCCTGTATATAATTTTTTGTAGGAATTTAGTTAGTTGTTATCGATTGACCCTGCCTCTCAAATTTCAGCTTCCTGCGTTCAACAGCATCAGAAAAACCACGTTCCATTGTTTAGTGTGTCGAAAATTTTGGAATGACCCCCAGAACTAAGACATATCCATGTCAATATTAACTGGAGCAAGCGTACTTCAATTTATTGTCTCTCAGATTGTCAAATTTTCCAATTTTGAGCAAAATAGGCAACGAGAATGACTGAGGTGTAAACACGGTAGCGCGACCTGCTTTCCATGTGGGAAGGCGCGACCGACACAAGGTTAAGACAGACAAACCCAAGACATCAACCAACTCGTGGTAAATGATAATACATGGATATCGGCTCTATTCTTTTATAATCTCACCACAAATGGCGACCTAACTTCACTACTCAATATTTTTGTGGAAATGGTCAACATTTTAGAAGACACTCCTCTCTAGCCTAACTATGGTACTCTATCCACCTTCAGCCTTCCCAGAGATAAAACGAATCTCTTCTTTTTACAGAATGATGCGCTACTGCTACTACTTATCCCATCTGGAGTTTTGAAAAAACAATGTACCAACTAGCACTCCTTCCAGGCACTAGAGTTGTTGGACAATTACGAAATTTCGAAGCTATGACTCGCATTTGGCTCTCGTGTCCCTCGGCATACAATAAAACATATCTTCTGGTTTATTTTTAAAACTTCACACCTAAATCATTGTTTATTTCATTATTATAACATAGAAAAGTATGCAAAGATAGATTATGATTTGGGATGCCAGAGATGTCCTTATTTTCAGATCAAGTGCTCGAATCATGCTCGATGCTAGGTTGATTAAATCTCGGAAAGTTATGAAAGAAATTACTGAAAATTTGTCTGTTTGGGCTATCAAAATTAGTTCCGTATCCATTCGAACTGTTGGTAGATATCAGCATTATTCGAGAAACTGGCCGCCCCTTGCTGTCTCTACCTGGACTCCAGCAGACGTTGAAATTTAAAAACCGTGCAGATTCGTACCGTAGTTTTTTGTTTTAAAATTGTGTGTACCGAAACGGTAGTAAACCAAAAACGTAAAACGGAATTCCCTTATCAGGTTTGTTTGTTTACTTATGGATGGATGCTCTATTTAGGTTGCCAAGGAAATCCAAGATAGGCAATAACGAGAGGGGGGAGTCCCTTCTAGGTTTCTATATAAGGAAATCTGGATTGCAGAGCTCTCTGACGGGGAGCAACGAACCAATTCTGCACAAGACAAGAAAATGTCCTGCTCTCTGATTGGTCAATCTCACGTGCCTGCCTTCCTCGAAAGATGTCAAGATGACGTCACTTTCCCCAGAAATGGTGCAGAGGAAAGGTGATGCTCCAAACGGGTGTGATTGGTCAGAAAATAGGGAGCTCCCGCCACAGTTTTCGCGCGTAGATTCAACTACACAGTACTTACGATCATGTCTTCTGTCACTAGCCAACTTACTCTTCAAACGAAGAGGAACAAACTTTGAATTTTTTTTTTAATTGGCTGGGGGTGCACATGCGCCTATGCTCCTATCAGTAGCCCTATGCTACCTGAGCCTGCAATCCCTACTGTATGGTTTAGAGAACCACAACTACCGCAGGGAGGACAAACCTTTGAGTGTTTCCCGGCATTCTTCCCTGGAACTGAAGGGGTATTCTGTGTCACACCCTATGCCGCAAAAGCAACGCCCTTGAGTGATCCTGCATCCTCTCACCAGCTCGTCTTGTTCACATCCATCACACGCACTGTACCAAACTGAAAGGAAAATACAATGCGTTATCAGTGACACTAAGTTGAGAAAGAAAAACAGTCATAGTGTGTACTACAGCAAGTTACAAGGTTTTAACGTTTGTGCTACTCACAGGGGACCATCTACACTCCAAACCCCACCATGCTCGAAAATTGCATATCCAATTTAATATATTTTGGTGAATAACAATTAAACATACTCATATCTAATCCCCTCCTTCCTGATTCCAAAGTCTTCACTAGACCTAACTTGTCATAACCTTTCGAAAAATGAAGCAGAAAATTCGTTGAATGATCGGGGATTCAGAGTGACAACTTTGGTCAAAGAAAGACAAGTTCCGAAAAATTTTCAGAAATTATTTTAAAGCTGAAATTTTTGGTTTGCAATAGGTAGCTTAGGAATTTAACGCTCTTTCCATCGGTGTAGTCAGATTTGAATTTGCATGAGAAATAAGGGAGTTATGACCATATCAGTGCTGTAAGGTCGAAAACGCGAAAAAAAATCTTTAAAGTGAAAAAAAGGAATTTTGAGTGGGTTAAAAGAAAATCGCTAGGAGACATTTTTTGTTGGAAATGCCTTGTAGAATTAACTCTGAAGTTATGCACATCTTAAGTGTAGACACCCTGTATAATGGGGGCTCGCCCAGGGCTACTCTCGGATTTTTGGGTGTCGAGGAAGGTGGGGGTGGGAGAGATGGATGATAGGAAGTGCCCTTTTGGAATGACCACCAGTTCAGATACGAGCCTCAGATTTTGCGGGTGGTGATGCCACGAAGCACTCCTGCTGAGATACCAGTTCGAGTAACTCTGTGGCACACCACACTCCACGCTGTGAAAAGATCGTGGTCATGACCTCGAAGTTATTGGCTGTCGTTCCTTTTAGCTCGGATATTGCTTAACTTAGTCTTGTCTGTTACATTAGCTTATTTCAGCCTGCCAGGTCTGCTCCACGTTCACGCTGCCATTGACAACCCTAAAATAAAGGACTTCATGGCTACAATAGCGGGCTTGGCTTATGCCCTGGTCGCACGGTTCCTGATACAATGTTTCTCTTCCAGAATCTATGCCTTTGGATGACAACACAAACACCAACTAGCTGCTCGGCAGGCAACCTCATCATGTCGTATGATGCCGCCACCATGAATTTTTGCACCTGTTGGTAGAGGTTTTCATGTTTTCCCTGACAGTCATGGAAAACGGTATTTACTGTCCAGTGACTACCTCTAGTACTCCCCACCAGGGTGACTATAGGTCTGCCACAGAAACTTTGCATCCCTTTGGCGCATTCTTCTGGAGAACATAGAACTAATTATCTCTTATTATCAAGCAGGTTCCCGCGCCTACGATAATGTTTCGGGAATTTCTCCCCTAAAAAGGTACTTGATTTCCCTCCTACAGCACCTTGAAAATCGTGCATTTCCGAAATAGAAATTTTGTGGTGAAACACGAACATCAAATTTCTCACGTCTCCAATTTCCGTGTCAAGGTTTCGCCATGGAAGGTTGACTCGAATCCGCCACCTAGGGGGCACCACACGGATGCAAAGTTTCTGGGGTAGAAACACCCGGATGGCGTGAAGTTTCGGTATTCGCGATCCCCAAAGTCCACTGATCAGGAGATCCGAGGAGATGGGTGTCTCAGAGCACCGTTGAAGTTCTTTTCCATCTAACGATTCACGTAACATCAGACAAGCTGGATTTTGGAGAATTAGGCATCACTCATGAATTTGAGAACCCGCTCAACTGCTTGTTAGGATTGCTGAACCACCCAAATTTGAGCAGTACAACACAAAACTGACCGAAGGTAGAAAATTGTGTGCCCGTGCTGCACGTCAAAGAAATTTTATCCTCCAAAATCAAAATTGTCTCGGACATTTTGCGGTCCTGAGCGTTCTGAACAATTTCAACAACTGTGTGCGGTCAATTCTTGTTCAAGGCAGAACTACATGAAACCACCCTGTTTTCCTTGAAGTTCGGAAGGTAAATTGGAAGATTTTGAAAGAATGCACATTCATTTTATTAGATTCCGATCAATCGGAGTCTCCTTCAATGCATGAAAAAAAAGAAAAAAAAAAATCATTCAAGATCGGGAGAGGCAACGAAGGGGAACCATGGATCAGCCCTTAGCAGAGAACTAAGAAAACTCCCCGGACTCAGCCTGAAGTAATGTGTTGAACAGTTCCTGGCTGAGATCCAACGTGGGATAAGGAGGTGAGGTTTTAGTGAGTTTGAATCCCACATAATCCATGCGAGCGGTTCCCTCGAGTATCTTACGAGATCCAATTTCCACCCCTGGATCTTAAAGATTTCCTCACCCCGTACGAAATTCTTACAAAAGTACCTATCTACACTGAATGCAGATACATGTATCTGCATTCAGTGTAGATATGTACAGATGTATCTGTACATGGATATGTCTTATGATGGCAATTTAAATGATGAGCTCACTCAGCTGATCAATGACCACTCAGGCGCCTTCAGCATTCTCCATTGACCCGCCCTCTCAAATTTCAGGTTCCTGCGTTCAACAGGAGAGGAAATGTCCTTGGAGCTCACTCAGCTGATCAGTGATCATCAACTTTGATGATGTATAGAAGTATGTATCGATTGACCCTGCCTCTCAAATTTCAGCTTCCTGCGTTCAACAGCATAAGAAAAAAACGTTGCATTGTTTTGTGTGTCGAAAATTTTGGAATGACCCCCAGAACTAAGAAATGTCAAAATTTCAGGATTGTACGGATTGGAGTGTAAATGGTCCCCTATGAAAATCATGGCCCGGAATTTATATTTTTTCAAGATGCTAGAACAGTAAAAGTATCTACACTGCATGCAGATACATCTGTACATGGATATGTCTTATGATGGCAGTTTAAATGATGAGCTCACTCAGCTGATCAGTGACCACTCAGGCGCCTTCAGCATTCTCCATTGACCCGCCCTCTCAAATTTCAGGTTCCTGCGTTCAACAGGAGAGGAAATCAACAGGAGCAGGCCTCGGAGCTCACTCAGCTGATCAGTGATCATCAACTTTGATGATGTATAGAAGTATGTATCGATTGACCCTGCCTCTCAAATTTCAGGCTCCTCCGTTCAACAGCATCAGAAAAAAAAAAAACGTTGCATTGTTTTGTGTGTCGAAGATTTTGGAATGACCCCCAGCAGAACTACCTAAGACATGTCAAAAAAATAGCAATGCAATCGCGAACGACTTTTCAACGTTGCCATATATAAAAACTTGAAACATCACCATGATCATGAAAATATTTTTTCATATTGGGCTACTCATGAGTAGCAGGCACTTGCTGCATTTTTACAACGACTAGCTCTAGACTTCCAAGTCAAGCTATACCGCCCACCCAACTTGGCAAACGTTTTTAATATGATTTCAGATTCTTGGTTCACATTGTTGTGCTTAAAAAACGGAAGATTTTAGAAGGGTGGACAAATAATTCTATATTTTAACTGTTTATTATTGAATGAGGAACCAAAATTATTTTGATGCAAGGGCAGAATCAATGCTGGTTTAATCTTAGACCTTTACTTCTATCAAATAGGAAGACGTGTTATCTCCAAACACCAAGGGGGAGATAGGCTCGTTAGTCCGAAGATAAGAATGACAGCCTACATAAAGTGATTGAGACGTAAAAGAAGCGATTTAAAGGATATTTTTCTTCAAAAACTTCGATGCCTTTTTCGATATTTAAAGGGTATCTTACGGGTTAAGAAGAGAAGAGCTGCAAAGTAGATGGGAGACCTCAAGTGGAGCATATCAGCTGCTGTGTGCTGACTTTGGAGAAGAATGCCTGAGGATGCAGTTGTGGGATGGTGTTGCAGCGTTGTTTGGGTCACTGAACGACTCTCAACTCCCTCTCCTGGCGGCACAAGATATCGCACTGGAAGGTCCTCTACTGGAGGAAGACATGTGCGATGGAGGAAGAGGGGCGACAGAGAGAGAAAGAAAGGACAAAAAACTGAGAGAACGCTAACCTCAGATCTTTTTTTAATGGAACTGCCTCGGGAAGGGGTCATTTTTCTCGGAGACACGAGGCTGGAAGAGAGATGTGGAGGGGGGCTGACTAAGGTCTCCTGCTAAAGGGCTTCTGTTACCTGGGGCTTGACGATGAATAATTTTCAAAGCCCAGTAGGAAATGAAAACGCCAAGTCCGTGTACAGCAGCTACAAGCAGGTAGTAGCAGCAACAGGGAAATTTGTCAAGTTCCGCACAATAATCCAAAACTAATTAAAAGCCGACAAAAGGTATGATAATTTATTGACCAATGAGGTTTGACGGATCGAGAACCAAATACATTTTGCACCATTCTATCGGAATTCCGAGTTTTGAACTGATTTGAGCAAACCAATACTCCGGTACAAATTGTTAAAAACCTCATAACCGACCGCCGGGCGCGCCTTGGGGAGTCACACGACCAGGGGTGAGGTTGTAAAAAACATTGGATTTATCATATATAAGTCGTTATTTTTTCGTGTAACGGAATTATCTCAAAGAAAAACAATTCCTAATGCCTTGAAAATATATTTGGAACGTTTTGGCTTCAACAACAAAATGTATTTATCGAACTTCCTTTCAAAATATAAGTTCTCTTATTTTTAGAATAGTTTAATTGGATTAGTAATAGTAACTACCTACTACCAGCAACATTATTAGTCCAAAATTGGAACAGGGAGTACCAAATAATCGTTGGCAAAAAAACATCAAATTCGTTAGAATCTACGAAATCATTGGACAAATCGGACGACTGCAGGTAAGTATCTGCTGAAAAAAAACGTCTAAATCAAAAATTGGTATCGTACACATTTCAATTGAAAAAATGTGCAAGAAAAATCAAAAACGCTGCAAATTATTACACAATGGTTTATTATTTTTTATTTTTCTATATAGATCACTCTTCTGCAAAGCCACCAACCATCCAACATGAAGAAAAACATCGATCGCATTTCGGTCAGCTTTAATTTGAACGGGGATTAGGCCTCTTTTGCGATTCACACTCGTGTTTCTGATTTATCGTGCGTCCAAACTTTAAATTCTCGTAGTGAGCGAACGGTTTGTCCTACAGAGCTCCGGGTGGTCTCAAAAAATTCTAAAAATTCTATAGAATCTTAAATAGAAGGAAAAACAATACCGTTATATAAAAATTCTTTGAGTTAGGGCGTTTTCAAAATTTCAAAATTGATTTTGGAACCCTTAGAAGTGACCTACATCAACCAAAATCTTCGGGGCACAACTAGACCCCAAATGGAGCCTACATACAAAATTTCATCAAAATCGGTCAATGCTAAGTGGCAAAAGTGCCGCGTACGGCGCACAGTGGGCAAAATGACCAATCTAGGTGGACAAAATTATCTTTTGGTCGGTTTTTTATTCAAAATTGAATAAAAAGACGCTGATTACGGGAAAAATAATGAAAAGCTTTCTTGACTTCAATGAAAGTAGGCAAACGGTTATCATGATATTATTGTTCATGTATTATCTTAAATTCTTGACATTATAATTAGGTAGGTAGGTCCTACTGATTAATTACTTCGAGATTAATGACATTATTACAGTGTTAGACGGATATAACTCTGAAAAATTGAATTTGAAAATATTATAGTCATGTTATTATTCGACATTGTAGAAGATTCAACTGTTGATGTGCTTGAAGTTGCTTCTTTCAAGATACGGCTTGTGGACCTGTCCTGCTGAGTAGAGAGCAGTGAGCGCCGCTAAGCATAACTTTTCGGGACCAGCAGTCAACAATTCTTTTACTTTTCTTCTTTTTGTTTTATCGCTTGGGTCCTCAAATGGTTTTCCGCGACGCCCAGCTGGTTGGTTCATGATTCCTTGAGTAATTTTGTAAGAAATGACAACTTCAAACTCTTTCCCACTCAGCCATGTCGAATATTTGTTGGAAAAAATGTCTTCTTTCCCATGGCTATTTTCCCACCTCTCTCCGATTCTTTTGAAAAGTCTATCACAGCATTTTTGATCATTTTTAAATTTAATATTTTTGAAGAATCGTCGAGATTATCCAACCCGATCACATACCTAGTGAGGTTTTCGTGGCCATCTTTCTTTGGTAGCAAATTGATGGCGAGGAATCGTGATATTTATACCTGAAAATCAACCATTTTATTAAGTAACTCGGAAAACGCATAAAATCGCAAAAAAAGGTGGTTGAATACCGAAACTAGAACACTTAAAGAAACGAAAAAAAATCGGATTTCCTTGGCAACTCTTGGCCGTGTGCTACTTTAACTCCAAGATGTCAATTATCATTTTTAGAAATACGGTATGGCGTATACTCATAAACATACAGTATCAGACACTATTTTTACAATTTTAGCAGGAAAAAATAGTACTTACTCCTTTCAATGGTTTCCATTATTGCCGACACCAAGCCTGGAACGATTCTGCCTACAACTAACTGCAGCGTAGACGAGAAAAGTTGGGGGTTCATAGTAGCTGATAATACGATCTTATTCGAACAGGAAACGGCGACACTTTTGATCGAAGTTTTTACAGCCATAGAAGGGTTTGACGATGTAAATATTAACGTTTTGGGGACTGCAAACTCATAATGAACAATGACTAGTATTAGAGATTCCCATGTTTTGACTTGACTTTTGTCCACCTAGATTGGCCATTTTGCCCACTGTGCGGCGTACGGACGGCCAAATTTTTATTCGATTTTTGGATTCTACGTACCTTGAAACGTAAACCATCAAATTTTGAGGGGGTGTTAGAAAATTTTTTTTTCTTGGTCGATTCCAAAGGTTTATTATTGAAAGTAATAAACCAAAACAGCGTGAAAATCGCCCAAAAAGAACAAAGTCAAACCCCCTTCGAAAAAACTGTTTTTTTTTCAAACGAAAAAAAGAAAAACTGGTTGTTGATGCCCGCCGAAAAATCATAACAATTGCCAGTAAATGAAGTTCTGCCCCTACTGAGCTATTACCTAGTTATTAAAGGCTCCGATAGATGTTAGAACAGAAAACGAGAATACTCGTGATTAGTACGCTAGCCACGTATTACGAGCCCGAGTATACTCGGGTGTAGTAGAGAAGGGGTTAATAAAGGTTTGATAATTGCTTCAAGATTGATATGGAGAAGCTGCCCTAGAGTACAGTTTTTCCGAACTGTTCCAAAAGCTCATCCTTATGGGAAATTTAGCGCTCTTCCCAACGGTGTAATCAAATTTGAATTTGCTTGGAAAAACTAGAGATTTATGACCATTTTGGTGCCGCAAGATCTAAAACACGAAACAATTCACCAAAATGGTCCCTCGTTTTTCCATGCAAATTCAAATCTAATTAGACCGATAAATAAGTCCATTCATGCAGCATGAATTAATGAGCGAATGTTCAAAGAAATCTGTCAGTTAGGTATGGTCAGTCAGGTAGGTATGGTTAAGAAAAGGAACAATGGTGTTGCAATTTCTTTTAGAACGTTTTATACAAGATTCTTGGTTTTGTCGATTTTCAGTATACCATAACAACATACTGTATGCACAGGGTATGTTTTGAAGATGTTGGGAGTCCATATTTGGATTGAACTTGTTATGACCAGTGTATTTCTGTTCCTTCCAGCTTCTGTTGCCTGAGTGTGCGTGTTGTATTTTTCAGGCAGTGATGAAGGAAATAAATTTTCCGAATGCTCGGTAATAACAGCGTTTGTTTGTTAGATGACCCCATTCCCGATTCTTGACAGTTTGTGCATAACTTCAGGGTTCGATTCTACTCAACATTTCCAACAAAAAATGTCTCTTAGCAATTTTTTCTTAACCCACTCAAAATGCCTTTGTTTTCACTTCGAAGCTTTTTTCGCTTTTTCGACCTTACGTCATTAAAACTGTCATAACTCCTGTTATTTACCAAGTAAATTCAAATGTAAGGATATTGTTGGAAAGAGCGTTAAATTTCCAAGCTACCTTGTGTAAAACCAAAATCTTTTAGCAATAAAGCATTTCTGTAGAATCAAGTTAAAAAGCAAATTATAAATTTTTTTCCCGAAATTTTATTTTTTCTTATCGAAGTTTCCACTTTGAACGTCTGCCCATTTCGATGGGCGCTCTTCGGAAAAAACATGCCCAAAACGTCAGCTTTCTAACGGTCTATCAATTTTCCTTTTTAAAATTGAAATTGGAAGAGTAAATCAAGTTTGAATACAAGAAAACATGTTTTACAAGAAAATCGAGTGTTTTACGCGGTGTATGGTCTCCCTCAATCTTGATGAGTTTGGTATCATTTCCAACAAAATTTTTTACGCTAAATCCAACAATGATACTTTTGAATAATTCTGACTGTTAGAAAGTGGATTTTTCGAAGACAACCTTCGTTTTTGGTACATAAAATACGCATTATTCGTAGATATGGTAGTGAGCATCAAGTAACACCTTTCTACTCAATAAAAACATTAAATTTCTAGCTGATTGATGTTTTGATGTTTGATCAATCAGTTAGACATTTGATGTTTTTATTGAGTAGAAAAGTGTTACTTTATGCTCACTACCATATCTACGAAAAGTGCGTACGTTATAGACAAAAAATGGTGGTTTTCCTAAAAAAAAAATCCACTTTCTAGCAGTCACAATTATTTGGAAGTGCCACCATTCGATTTAGCGTAAAAAATTACGTAGGAAATGATACTAAACTCGTCAAGATTGAGGGAGACCAGACACCGCGTGAAACACTCGATTTTCTTGTAAAACACAGGTTTTCTTGCATTCAAACTTGATTTACTCTTCCAATTTCAATTTAGAAAAAAAAATTGATATACCGTTGGAAAGCTGACATTTTTGGCATGTTTTTTCCGAAGAGCAGGCGTTCAAAGTGGAAACTTCGATAAAAAAAATCAAATTTCTGGAAAAATGTATAATTTGCTTTTTAACTTGATTTTACAGAAATGCTTTATTGCTAAAAGATTTTGGTTTTACACTATTTAGCTTGGAAATTTTAATGCTCTTTTCAACGATATCCTTACATTTGAATTTACTTGGTAAATAACTGGAGTTAGGGATGGACAAAAAAGGCATTTTGAGTGGGTTAAAAAAAAATTGCTATGAGACATTTTTTGTTGGAAATATTGTGTAGAATCGAACCCCGAAGTTATGCCCATGTGTAGACACCATGTATAGACAAATAATAAACAATTGTGTAATAATTTGCAGCGTTTTTGTGCAAAAATCATGTGCAGGGGACTGAAGGGTGACATTTTGAGTTCCCTAAAGGCATCTTCAAATTTATCTATTTTGCAGAGTTCTTATTGATTGATGACGGTAGCCCTCAAGAAAAGTGATGAAGTTTTGGCTGGAATGAACTCAGGTGCTTGGGAGAGAGCGCTGAAAATCTTTGCTCGAAACGCCTTAAGCGGCCCATAGACGATCAATATTATTGTGCAATAAATTGGTTTGTACTATAAATTGAATCGTGTGGGAGTGATATTGACGGTTGTACAATATTTGGCACAATCACGAGCACAGACGATCAATTTGCTTGGCAA
Source organism: Apolygus lucorum (assembly GCA_009739505.2). NCBI lineage: Eukaryota > Metazoa > Arthropoda > Insecta > Hemiptera > Miridae > Apolygus > Apolygus lucorum. The sequence goes on along the minus strand of CM019170.2, from coordinate 3,019,398 downwards.
CAGGTAGTGCAAACAGTCCTCGCCAGAACTTCATTCGGTGAAGATGTTGAGTGAAACTGAGTTGCATGCTGTTGCTATTGCTGTAGCGGTAAGTGCAAAGAAGAGAAAAAAAGAACAGAGCTCGCGAAAAGGGAGAAAATGGGCCAAACAGTGGTTCATTGACAGGGAGAAACACACCCACGAAACATAACTGAATGAACTGAGAGTTGCTGAACCAAATGATTTTTGCAACTTTTTACAGATGGATGGAGTATTATTCGACGAACTTGTCGCTTTGGTAACTCCTCAAATCGAAAAAATCAACACTACCATGCGCGATGCTATTCCTGCAAGCCAACGGTTGTCCATAACCCGTTCACCACTACTAGATGAGACAGACTGACGGGATATTGCGCAATGTTGCCTACAGACGGCACAATTCTTTCCCGTTTGCACAATATATTTTCACGGATTTAAATTTCACGCAATATATTGCACAACCTCTCAATGTCGTCCACACACGATCAGTTTTATTGTACAACCCGGGATATTGCACAATAATATTGATCGTCTATGGGCCGCTTTAGATGCGCCCTTAACCCTTAATTTCCCACTTGTTAAAAAAAATCGGATTTTTAAAATCAAATTTAGATATATTTTGACAAATAAGTAGAATATTTGAGCAGATATTTATTAAAAGGCTCTATTACAGTGTGTCAAGAATGATCTTTCCTAGGGCCACACTAGCGCTATCTGCGGCAGCAGAATCTGTCTATAAAATCATTTTTTGGAGAAGAAAAAGAAGAATTGGGAAAATCCTTGGTGGGATGTTGGGGTCTGTTATTTCTTAACCCATTTCCGGCCACTGATGCGTTTTTGCATTCATATTTATGATTTTTTTTAAATATTGAAAATAGTGGTAAATCTTTGCAGGAGAATTTTTTCTCGTTCCTAAACTTTTCAGAAAAAGTTTTCTTTGATGTTCGGGAGCTCAATGCAATTTTGGACATTTTTTGAAAAGCCCAAAAAAAAGAAAGAAAAAAAAACATTTTTTTTCGCCTCTTGGGCGAAGGCATGAGTATGGTGGCTCAAATTCGAGTCTGGACGAGTGAGCTTTCTGGGCCAGAGTTGAAACATATTCCGGTCCATAAACAGACTTTTACATTTTACCAAAACAATGAACTGGATAAATCATATTGATTTGGAAAACTGAGGCCTCTCAAATCTCATTAAAAAGTAAAATTCATAAAATATCGAGTAAGTAAAAGTAAAGTAAACAGCCATTTCAGGTTGGATTTTAGTCCGACTGCCATTCCTGGAAAATATCGAGTATTTTTGCTCTCGATTGGGGAGCAAATGATGCTTTATTTCGGCTGGCATTCTGTAAAACAGTTCATCCTCCTCTCCTCATTATTCAGTTGTTTCTACCCTTGGCTTGAAATGGGTTAAAGCACAGAACCAAGGAATGATGTGGAGATAGTTAAGTTCATGAATGATGGGATTTGTGCTGCCTCAGACAGTGGCGCCATCTCTGATGAGGAAACCGAACCAATAGCCTACAAGGTGAGAAATGAGGCCCTTTTACAGTCTGTCAACTCGATAATTATTTAGCTTTTCTTTGAGTTATTTTGGTTTTGCTATTACGTTTTCTTACACAATCAATAAGATGGAGTATCAAGACAGCCGGCTATCAGTTTTGGTTAAGAAGTGGATAAACCAATGCAGGTAAAAATTGGACTTCCTAAAAGATACCTCAGGATATTAAGGGTTAATGGAAGGACCTCCTCAATTCTATCCAACGATCTCATCAATTCTTTTTTAATGTCGGAAATGGGGTATTTCGGTGAGTCGGAAATTCAGGTTTTTGACCTCAAATTTGGATTCAGCACCCTTGAAAACCTAAATACTCCAACTTTTAGCCCAATGCCACTATAACATGTGGTAGAAAAATTAATTAAAGAGATCACACGTTTGAAAAAGGCGGGCTGCTATAAATGTACACACACTAGTCAAGGACTACGCCGCTCGCATGTGTGAGTAGTATTTTGTAGTATCCAAGATGTCCTCCAAGGGTTTCTGTGCATGGATACTTTTTTCAAAGACAGTTGTAGGGAAGTACAATCGGTAAGAAAGTATCGATTTTTTTAATCGATTCGGAATCGACTTCAAAGAATCGATTCTTAAAAAATCGTTGTTCCTAAGTATCGAATTTTCCAAAAATCGGTTTTTAATGAATTTTCAAAATTTATTTAAATCAAACTTTGTTATTAATATACGAGTAAGTAGGTGAATAAACGAATCAATAAGTAGGCGATTGTAATAAAATAGATTTTGGTTTAATATTGTTATCTTAGAGGATAGGTTACACTTGTCTTGAAAACACATTTTACACAAACCACAACTCATCTTCGACATCCAGCAAAAATAAAAGTTTTGCCACGAGTTTTCCACCCAGCCTGTTCCTTATACTCAGGAATAACGATTTTTTGAGAATCGATTCCGAATTGATTCAAAAAATCGATACTTTCCTACCGATTGTACTTCCCTAAAATGGACCCACGCTTTGCTGGACGACGGCTTCATTTTCCCTTCAGTTCAAAACGAATAGTCAACAAAACACCAACCAAAAAACAAAACACGAACTGAAACCTTAGTAACCGAAACAACAACGACGCGGTAAACTAGATATTGAAACCTCCCGTTGGGTTTCCGCCTCCAACCGATTTTTTGAAAACCGATTCGTTGAAGTCAATTCAGAAAACCGTCCCTCTTTATAAATTGGAGAAAGAAAATGTTTCATGGAGAACAATAATTTTCAAAATTGGCTACAGCTATAACCCAATTTTTTGAAATTTGAACCACGATTTTGGAAAAATCGGGATAAAAGTATCGATTTTCGATTTTATCGGACTAGCAAAGATCGATTCAAAAAATCGATTTTTTCAAGTAAAAAAATCGATTTTCTGAAAAATCGGAAATCGATTGCCCTTCCCTAGACAGTTGGCTAGCTACGTCACACCATTCAAATCTTCAACTTTCCTTAGCTTCTCTGATTTTTCAAAAACATTTTCTCGACGAACAGACCCGATTACCGTTATTCCTGAGCCTTACTCTTTTGAAAATAAAAAATAAAAAAATTGACTGAAATACCCCATTTTAACGCCAGTTTCAATTTTTTAGAGACTTACTTTCTAGAAAATCAAGATTTTTTTAAACAAATGCAGCAGGACATACCTACGAAGTACCAGCTTCTCTTGCCGTCATCTCCTGCAATCTTGTCTCTTCCTGTAGCACCACTTCTGATCCACCTCACGAGATGTTGAGACGTATTGCAACTGATCTTCAGATCTGTCTAATTTTCAGAAGGTAACGTTTTGAGCAGGGTTGAGCTATGTGATAGAAAACGACGGGTAAATTCTACAATTTATACTACAAAGTGGTTAATATAAACACTTTTTGTTCATCACAAAGAGTTTTTTGTTTCTAGAACACAAGCTAATAACGGCGCAACGCGAAATACCGTGCCGCTCATGATTCCAACAAAATCGTTCTCTCCGCAGTGAATGTTCATGTTTTTGCTCAAAACAGTCCCGTACATCGAAATGTGGCCGCACTCGAAGAATTTTCCGAAATGTGGAGAGTACAGTTCGAAACTGACACGAAGGGATTCCGCCGGAAATAAGTTCTCGGCGCTTTTGACGACAACTCGAAAATGTATTCCGAACGACTCGTAGAAACGAGTGAGTAGTGATATAATTTTGGGTAGCTCGTCGTCTTGGGCTGAGGGTGACGTCAAAACGAAAATTTGACAAGCGTTGGTTTGCGGTGCGTCGTACAAACCGATCCCAGGATGACGCACGTGAGAGTATTGCCTGCCTGTGGAGTAACACTTCAAAGGTAGGTCCTTTTCTTGAATGACGCTTTTGGCAAAATAGCTGCAAAACGGCAGCAAACTCGCTCCACCGCTGATGAACGTGGTGTCTTGGTCGTCTTCGAATTTCGACAAAGGAAGAACAGATGAATAGACGCCTTGGGAACCATCGACGACAATCTCTTTGGAGAAGTCCGGGTTCGAAAAACCCACGAATCCGCTGTTTTTCAACCGTTTAGATAAATCTGCGACAGATTTCAACTCAAATACCGCCGCTTCCCCTAAAAGGAAACAACCCCAATGCGATCTGTACTCCAATACACCTTCACGCTTCCCAATACCCAAATGACATTCAGCTTCTGTCACAGGATTTCCAAATTCGTGAACTACTTCGTCGACATCCCCAGTTTTCGGGTGCAGATCGTTAGGAATGCTCATCACGAGCTCGATCAAATTTTGTTCCAGATCCGACACGGAAGACTTGATCTGTTTGTAATCCTCCCGAATCATTTTGGCTGAAATTTTCAATTTACGTTTCTCGTCCGAATCGTCGCTCAAGTGCTGCATTCGAGACAGGCGATTCCTAACGTTTTCCCTCGACTCTTCCAACCGGATTTTGACGTCCTCTAATTTCATCAGGTTACTATGAAACCCGACAATTTCATCGACGTTGACGTTCAATTTTCGGCGTTGAATGTTCGACTTGATATCACTTATTTTACTCAAACGTGCTTCGAAATCGACGAACGGTTTCAAGACAGTATAGGATTTCAAAGAGCGACAGAATGTTTTGGACAACATGCTGTCGTTTTCAAGATCTACTAAGTTAAAAACTACGTACCTAATTGACTCACCAATTCCAACTTGTGAGTTATGGAGATTACTAACTAAATCTTGCTCAGTGGTGTATGGCAGCTGATGAAGTTTTCATTCCTTCAAACAGGATCAGTTTTTGTAGTCCAAGAGACTACCAAAATAAAACTACGATTCCACTAAAATTTGAACTTGGAAGTGAACACCTAAACCTAAGCAATTAATTGGAAATCCCTGTACAATTCACTTGCTGGTTTACACTAAACACACACGCTTCAAATCAATTTTCAACGTTGACCACCTGTCAGTTTATTATGCACATATAAATATTCTTGATAGGTAATCTTCTATAAAAACACGACAAAGGTATCCGAGTACCGGAGAGCGGAGACCGAAACCGAACAAGCATGGACCTAGTATCCCTAGGATACTAGGTCCATGCGAACAAGGAACTACCATGGAACGAACTTATTCCATGGAACTACCAACATAGCAACATGGATACTTCAATGTAGTGATCCATGGTGTTGGTTGGTTTCTGCGTTTGAGCATGTGGAAGGTTTCCTTCCATGGAAGAATGCCAAAGAATCGATATTGAAACTTTTTTGATCATCGAGTCATCGATGTTGCAAGTCGGTACCAGGGTAGGTATCAAATTTGAACAAGGTAGACCCTTTCCAGAAAAAAACCTTAGCTGTAGGAAAAAAATAATGAGGTGGTGAGTTTACCTCAGTTTTGCATTCTACGAAAATAAATCCAACTATATGAAAGGCAACAGTCATCGAGTCGTTATTTCAATCGATTTCAGTCAATAATCGATTCTTGATTAAGAGTTTGGCGTTTGTTTGGCGTACTTGATTTTACGCATGGCGACTTGTGTTATCTGTCCTTGTCCTTCTTTTTTTTTGTTTCCTGCTTTCAATTTGTCATTTATTCATGTTCGTGCTTACCTTGCATTATGCGCATGATTCCTTCGTAACTTCCCTTCTGGGCCCACAGTTTCAGTCCGTTATGTCGTGATGCGGGTGCGAGTTTCTTTTTTTAGTGAAAAGTCGTCCGTCAATGGGATGCAAATCGTCAAGTTGAGAAGTTGACTTGCCTGTTGATTTCCTCTCGTTTTCCCATGTCAATGATGCTGGAACATCGTGTATCAAGATCGTCATCTTGATGCTGTTCACAATTATGAGCTAAAACATCTCCGAATCTCCATTGATCTGGTCCCAGATTGCAGCGGATTGGTGAGTAAAGTTTCATTCTGAACCTAGTCTAGGAGTGTAAGTTTCAACTGAACAGAATGTTTGACTATTCCATAGCCCTGTACGGAGAGCAATCTAAGAGCAACATCTAAGAGCAAAAAGTTTAGAATTTTATCTCAATCAGTCTATCCGTTGTTTCAAGCAAAACCGTCCGTGTTGAGAACCTAAACAGGTCACGATTTCTCTTTTTTTACATGACCTTGAGTAACTTCTACTGTTAATTTTTTTGCAAGGAACGCTGGAAAAAAAACTTCCAGTGCCTGGAGTGAATTTTCCCTTCCCTCGTGATACCTAGCCCACTTCCTCGGTTGATTGAATTGCACCATCATTCACGAATTCATTAAGCAAAACACTGCTTTTCATTACTATCCAATAATATCCTAATATTGAGGTCAATACTTCTGTCGAACCTATTGTAGGTACTTGGAGTTGAACTAGAGACATGATTTCTGCTCCCTCAACAATTTATGGATTTAGACCTTACTTTTTCGGAAGGTGAATTGTATAACTTCGACTCATAGAGACCTACCTCATTCTACATGAGGTAGGTCGATTTGGTGACTGGTGATTCATGTACCTTGTAATAAGTAAATAATATCAAATAAGGATGATTTGCTCTTCCAGTTTTGTAGTGTGAGCATGAGTTGTGTGTCAAAACATCAAGAAGGTACAAGACCTTTTGTTTCATATGATTCAGATTTAGTCCAGTCAAACGAGGCCGAAAAACAGCTCCACTTTAAAATAATTCCGATAGAAGAGATTTCTTTTTAGACTTGTTTGGGGGTCTCTTGGGAGTATTTTACCAAAAGTCCTGATGTATAGGTAGTGAGGTAACGTCAGAATCGTCAAAAATCTGGAAAAAAATCGGACTTTTTTTTGTTTTTCGACAATATTTCGAAAAGTTGAAGGTAAATCGAAATAAGCTACTATATAAAAGTTGTAGAGCGGTTTTTTCGTCCCAACTGAAAAATTTCGTTTTTGCTTTAGTTTTTCGATAATATCTCTTAAAATACCCCAAAAATCACCAGAGTGGCATATAGAAAAGTTGTAGAGCATGAAATTATGTGTATACTGAGGACCAAAAATATATATTTCCGTTCATTCGTAACGGCAAAGGATCTAGAACTCCCTTGAAAAATCTGTTTTCTCTTGTCAAATCACTGCTGAAACGGGGTAAGAATAAAATACTCATCTGAAATATCAGTTCGTTTGAAAATAAAAGCCTTGAATATTAGGGATGGATGGGTCTCTCGACCTTCTTTTACATGGTGGGAAGGGAGCCCAAAGGAGCCCTCAGGGTTATTACCCTGGTAAAAGCTGTACGGTAGTTTTTGACGGGTATGGTGATGTGGTAAACAATACTAAGGAAGCTGAGCACTGTCGGCGATATAAACTCAAGAAGTCTACTGACATCATTATTGAAGAGAATACCAAAATTACGACGAAACAAGGTTTATTCTTGAGCAATAACACCAACAAGATGAGGTTGATATCAATGCTGGCAGCACACCTTAGAAGGAGCAGTGTGGAGTGCATTGAAGCTCAGGGTGATGCAGATCTCCCAATAGTTCAAACTGCCATCGACAAATGTTTCAATGGGAAAAAAGCAGCAATAATTGGGGAAGATGTCGACCTCCTCGTGCTAGTCACTGCTCTCACTCCCTGTGATCAAGATCTAATTTTCCTCAAACCAAGTCACGGCAAAGTCCCCACAAAGGTATTCTCCTCCCAAAATGGGGTATTTCGGTCAATTTTTTTAATTTTTTTTTTTCTAAAGAGTATGGCTCAGGAATAACGGTAATCGGGTCTGTTCGTCGAGAAAATGTTTTTAAAAAATCAGAGAAGCTAAGGAAAGTTGAAGATTTGAATGGTGTGACGTAGCTAGCCAATCGTGACGTAGCTAGCCAACTGTCTTTGAAAAAGTATCCATGCACAGAAACCCCTCTTGGATTCTACAACATTCTACTCACACACGCGCGCGGGGCTGTCCGTGGCGTAGTCCTTGCCTAGTGTGTGTGCATTTATAGCGGCCCGCCTTTTTCAAACGTGTGATCTCTTTAATTAATTTTTCTACCACATGTTATAGTATCATTGGGCTAATAGTTGGTGTATATAGGTTTTCAAGGGTGCTGAATCCAAATTTGAGGTCAAAAACCTGAATTTCCGACCCACCGAAATACCCCATTGCAAAAATCTGGAATGAAGACCGCCATCCTTTTCATCCACGCCATGAGTGGTTGTGATACAACCTCAGCAAGCTACAAGAAAGGAAAACGAACCTGCTTCAAAATGTTCCAGAAACATCGGGACCTCCTCAATATAGCAACAGTGTTCAACAGCCCACACTCCACCCATGAGGCTGTTGCTGAAGCAGGTTCCTCGTATTTTCTAAAGCTGTACGGAGCTCCCCAGGGTGAAACCTCTCTGAATCACCACCGCTACACATCATTCTTAAAAACTATGTCAAAAATGAAACCAGAGATTTCTGCTCTACCTCCTACTGAAAAAGCTGCCAGCCAGCATGCATACAGAGTTTATCATCAAGTGCAAAGCTGGCTGGGTAATGCCCTACCTCCCGAACAATGGGGTTGGGAGCTGAAACTGTCCCTCCTACAACCAATCCACACAGAAGATCCTGTGGCACCTGAGGATGTCCTCAGACTGATATTTTGCAGGTGTACAGCCTGCTGTACCACATCCAGGTGTGGGTGCTACAAGGCAGCTATGCGCTGCAGCTCAGCCTGCCATAATTGTTTAGGGGAATGCGCGAACGGCATTCCTCTTTCGGTAGAAGTGGATGACGAGGACGAAGACGACGTGGAGAATTTTTGAATCATTTCTACTAATTAAGTACATAAATAATATATGTTAAAACTAGCATTACGGAAATTGTAAATTTTTTTTTTTAAATCTTAAATATAATAATTTATATCTACATACTTTTGTTGTTTACCAATTATTTCTTGTTCGTATCCCATCATATTTTTCTTGATAGACATTCAAATAGACTTTTACACTTTCAGCAAATTGATTTGACGAGAGAAAACAGATTTTCCAAGGGAGTTCAAAAAATGGTACAATTTTGACTAGATCCTTTGCCGTTACGAATGAACGGAAATATATATTTTTGGTCCTCAGTATACACATAATTTCATGCTCTACAACTTTTCTATATGCCACTCTGGTGATTTTTGGGGTATTTTAAGAGATATTATCGAAAAACTAAAGCGAAAACGAAATTTTTCAGTTGGGACGAAAAAATGGTCTAACTTTGACGTGTGCCTGTACGGTTACGGTTCGGTTAAAATATATGTTATAGGTACTCGATCGACGCAAAATTTACCGCTCTACAACTTTTATATAGTAGCTTATTTCGATTTACCTTCAACTTTTCGAAATATTGTCGAAAAACCAAAAAAAGTCCGATTTTTTTCCAGATTTTGGACGATTCTGACGTTACCTCACTACCTATACATCAGGACTTTTGGTAAAATACTCCCAAGAGACCCCCAAACAAGTCTAAAAAGGAATCTCTTCTATCGGAATTATTTTAAAGTGGAGCTCTCATTTGACTGGACTAATTAGAATGGGAGGCTTGTCACTGAACCTTTTTGATGAATCCCCCATACTTACAAGTTAAACGTCATAAGATTTAACCAGGGAGGGGAAGAAACTAGTAAATTTGATCGGTTAGCCATTCCTATGCAAATTAGTATAATTTCTCATTTCAATCTGGCCTTATTTCTGCACATAGCGGCCTTCATAGGATGTATTTCATGACACGCTCGTTCTCGAAGGTGATGTTCATTTTCGTTTTTCGAAGGGTTTGAGTTCAGTAGGCAATCAAAATGAGGTAGTTCCTTGGGTCTCAACTTCGTATTTTTGACGTCCGACTCAAATTTGGCGCACTTCAATACGTTCCTCTACCAGTTTTCAGTTCGAAATTCCATATTTTAGCCATATTTTCATAAGGAATTTTCGTCCTCAAATGTTTTGGCGGGAGAGCCGAACAACAACACTGACGTCACCTTGAGTGAGTTGTCCTCGATTATGGACAGATTGGAGTCTGAGACATTGAAATAATGATGAAAAATAATGGCGTTGATCATAAACAATCAAATATATTTTTCAGTCTATGAATATCTGAATTTGGGTTTTAATTTCACAGTGATGAAGAATATTTTTGTAGTTTTCCTGTTGTTCTTCCTAGTGTTTTTGCTTTGATCATTACAAAAATGAACGGAAAATGAATTTGTGTTGGTGGGATTTGGAAGGGTCTTTATGAGTGATATCCGTGAGACTCAATTTAACCTACCTGAGGTTATCAAACCTAACCTTCTCAGCTGACCCATTCAGCTGGTCGTGAAAGGGCGCCATCTTGACTCCGCTGTCAGCAAAGTCATTATGTTTACATACCAAATAGGTCCTATTTCTTGGTATGCAAACAGAATGATAGTGGTATATTCATTACTTTCTTCTTTCTATTCTTTTAAAGCAATTATGTAATCGTAAGTAGCGATCAGATTGCTAACAGCTGATACAGACACTGGGGGGGTCTTGACACAAAGAACAGGGACATGACAGGTGTCAACTGTCATGCTAACAAGCAAACCAGGCTGACAAACATTAGTGTCAATTAAACTCTCGAAATAAGTTTTTCAGAATGAAAATTTGTATATTTATTCGCCACATTGAACAAACGTATTACTACTTGGATACCTATTTACATGGAGAACTGGAGACAAGTGCCTATTTACATCCTTTTCTGACCCTTCATTGTGATATGAAACCTTCCTACCTTTTGATGATTTTGATCGTATTCACCTTTAGAAAGTACCTAGTTAGTGAACACCAGAAACCTAGATTTTCCAGCGTTCTTACTGCATTTTTTTGGGTCTCAAACATAACAACTACCGATTTTGCAGTGGCTCTTTGTCTCCTTGTTCATTGTTTGTCCAACAACATATCTATGGATAGTTTAGAGGAGGTGTTTTGTTTCTACCTATCACGGACGTACAGACTTTCACAAAAAAGGAAGTACAGATCAAACCTACTACGATAGATATAGTGATATACGAACTTACAGACAACTAACTGCTAAAGACGGTATTTTTCAAAGGTAAATTTTATAAATGTTGTACCTACGAACTTCTTTTCTTGAAACCTTAAATTGTACCTACTTATGTGAACTGATATTCTGTTCATTGTAGATCTGTAGTTAGGTGTGTTGATCGATACCTACTCACATAGAGAACCAGAGACAAGTGCCTATTTACATCCCAATCTGACCTTAGATTGCAATATAAAACGTTCCTACCTACTGATGGTTGATCGTATTCGCCTTTAGAAAGTACCTAGTGAACACCACAAAACTAGATTTTCCAGAGTTCTCAATGCATTTTTTTGGGTCTCATATAAGTAATAACTACCGATTATTCAGTAGCTACCTATCTACTGGTTCATTAGTTGTCCAACATATCTCTAGATAATTTAGACCAAGTGTTCTGTTTCTACCTACCACGCTCATACAGACTTTCACAAACAGGGAAGTAGTACAGATCAATCCTACTATGAATGATACACGAACTTATAGACGCAACAACTAAATGCAGATATCCATAATGAACCAAATCCCTACCATTGTTAGAAAATAAGGTATTTTTCAAAGGTAAACTTCATAACTATTGTAACTTCTTTCCTTGAAACCCTAAATGGTAACTACTTACTTGAGCTGACTCCCATCGTCTGTTTATTGTAGATCTGTAGTTAGGTGTGTTGATATAATGGAATAATGTACAACATTCAATGAAAAACACGCAATTTATTCAGATATTTCATTGTACATTGAAACAATATACAGTTCGCACAGAATTAACAATAGGTAGTACTACACCATGAACTTGATGTGAAGATTACAGAATTTTCGTGATGAGCAGTTGGTTTCGAGAGGTGAACAACATGATATTTCCCGGGGAAACAAACAAATACCTAACTGATGGAAAAGAAAACTTGTACAAATAATAATAATAAGATAATTTGAAGCTGGTTATAAAAGTGTCAGTTCATCGAAAATGATGGTTGTCAGAAGGCTGGGAAGCAGCGACATCAAAAGGCTGATATTCTTCTTTTTTCGGAAAGTTTCTTGTCTTTCCACACTGTTTCTAATCACTTTTGGCAAACCAAAAAATTAAAAACCGCTTCCGGGACGAGAAGAGCAACTAATAACCGCACAGATTGGCATAATGAAAAACCTATGCAATATTCTATACAATCTTTGTTTACAACGGAGTCATCATGGCCGCCTTTCAGGGAGATTAGTCTTATTCTTCTTCTTCTTCTCCTTCTCCTTCTTCTTCCAACATCCATTCTGTGTGACGTCACACGGATAAAAGCAAATTGCTCGGCTGTCAGTACAGGTGGTTCTACCGTGACGTTTCTAAGAGATAAGCGCTGATACTTTGATATAGCGTTGACTACTGATATAGCGTTGATCTCTCATCAAATGCCTAGTCTTCTAGGTTTATTTCTTGTTTTATAGGTTCCTTCTCATCTTTCCCGTTGGCAAAACTACTCTTTCTGGTGATTACCTAAAAAGGTTTTTTTATGAAAATAAATTTGCGAGTTATCATCCTACGTTATCATTCGCTGTGAGAAGTGGATGTCTGGTCTACCTGGATTTCAACGAAATAACGGGGCAAAATGAATAATGATACGGTTAACTTGATATCTGAAAAGATTAGTCAATCACGGCTGACATTCTTGGTAAAAGGTCACGGAAACGTCTGACTGTGACGTCGTGGTAAAAACCACCATAATTTATGAATTTTCAATTTGGGATTCTCAGAACATGCATATCTTAGAGAGAGGTATCTTCATGTATGATTTTACATTTTCATTTTCTCTTGTTTCAGTGACTCCAAAATGCCACCAGTCAGATTCACTATCGAGTCTTTCGAAGACGTTACCGGTTACCCCGGCAAAATATTCTACGTGCTTCACCAATATCCTGGTGAGTGATTTTAGTAAAACAATCTAAACGTTTTCTTTAATTAGTTTTTTTGCCGATCTCCCTTCAAAGACTGATGGTCTTGGTGAGACGAAGGGGGCACACCATTAATTAAACAAATTAATAATAAAAAACAATTGATATTACGCTCTAGTGCCCTAATTCTTACTACTAGGGCCTATGACAATGCGTGCCTTTACCTGCAACTCAATTTAATCCTCGTTAGTGAAACCCGCTCTTATTGTTCAGTTTTCTCTCCTGGTCAGATGTTAGAGATCGGAAAAACTGTTTATTGTTATTTTCCATCTAAACTAGACCTAATTCTGAGAATTTTGACATCAAACGCGACCTTCTAGCGTGAGAAGACCTTTTTCTATGATTTTTCAAAGTTTCGAATGTTTATGACGTCACAGTGGGCTGGGGGGTCCCGCCCAGGCGGGAGGGGTGAGTGACGTCATGAACATTAGAAACTTTGAAAAATCATATAAAAAGATCTACTCATCCAAAAAGAGAACGGCTGGTATCAGAATTCTCAGAATGAGGTCTACTTTCGATTAAAAATTTTGAAAAAAATAAGGTTCCCCTCATTTACAAACACCTAAGCTCTTATACAGGGTGTCCCATGTTAAGGACCGGAATACTTCGGGAGTCTATTCTACAACTAATTTAAGTAAGAAAATGTCTCTTAGCAATTTGGTTTTAATCCCTTGATTTTCCAAGTTTTCCCCATTTTAAGATATTTTTCGTGTGTTCGACCTTATGTCACTAAAATTACCATAACTACCTTAATTTACCGAAAATGTGTACAATAAGGGCCCATTGGATAGGTTGTCAAATTTGCCATCTTTATAGTGCCTACAAAAAGCTATTTTCGGGGTCTTGATGGGTGAAAAATCAACTCAAAGAGTAATTTTTGTAAAAGTGGCAAAATTGTCTATTTTTTCTTTTGATTATTAGGGTTTTCTTGCCCCATGGTTTCTACGTTAACTCATCGCCAAAAACTGTGCAAAAATCTGAGCTTTCCAGTTGTATAATCAAAAAATATTTTAAAATCGAATTTCAGGGAGAAATTTGTGTTCGAACACGGAAAAACTTGCATTTCGGCCGTTTGACGCTGAGACTTGTTGCATGGGAGGAGCGCGGCGGTGAAGACCCTGGAGTCTCCCCGTCAAACGGTCGATTTCGCTGAAAGAAATGCACGTTTTTTCGCGTTCAACCTGTAAAATACTGTAAAATATTTTTGATTATACCATTGGAAAGCTGAGATCTTTGCTCAGTTCTTGGTGACAAGGTACGTGAAAAACCTTGAGGGAAAGAAACCCCTACCAACTAAAAGAAAAAATAGGAAAATTTTGCCAATTTGACAAAAATTGCTCTACGACTTGATTTTTTACCCATCAGGACCCCGAAAATAGTATTTTGTTGGCACTATAAAGATGGGAAATTTGACGCCCTTTCCAGCGATGTCCTTATTTTTACATATTTACAGTAAATTAAGATATTTAAGGTAATTTTAGTAGATATAAGTCGAACACATGAAAAAAATCTTTAAACTAAAAAAAACTTGGAAAAAAATTGCTAAGACATTTTCTCACTTGAATTAATTGTAGAATCGACTCCCGAAGTTTTTCGGTCCTTAACATGGGACACCTTATGTACTCTATTTGGCGTGGTCAATAGAACCATTCAAAAATAGTTTACTATTAAACACTTCCTGGGAGTGAGACGGGTTTGTTCGAAAAAATTTCCGGATAATGATATGTTTATATTCTTTACAGGAACTGGTTGCCCACAAGTACCTTTTCTGGCCATCGACAAAAATAAAAAAGGTATAGTACAGTCTATCAACCATTTGAAAGTTTCAACCTAAGAAATGCTTTTGCAGTTACCAACCTTAAAATATGTTGTGAAATCTCTAGTTTTTTTCCACCTTTGTCAATCAATCGTACAAAATAAATTTCTCACAATCGACCAATCTGTGTCAAGTTGGTGGTTGTCTGTATATTATGTAATAGACTATCGACTTGCTCGGAATAATATAATCAACTGGCCTTTCCGAATGTCCACCATCATTGACCGCTTCAGTTCTATGCCCTGTTAGCCGTATTTCAGTATTTTCTGCATTGAAATCATGCTTTTTTGAAATTTGGGCACCCACTCTCTACTCACCTACGTTCCCACCACCTACCTCACTGTTCGATTCTCCTCATATTTGGTAGGTTTGGTATGAAATAGACGAATTGAAGGAATATGTAATACGGGAGAAAATGAAACAGTCGATCATTTCATCGAGTGGTCTCTAATTTCAAAAAACTATAGAATGTCCTTTTTATAAAAAAACGAGTCTCGCCCAGACGGAAATCTTATGTTATTTAAGCGCATCAGATCTTTGGCTCGAAATAAGCAGCTTCCTAATTGCACAATCAATAAAAACAATATAATATAGCAAATCAGTTAATTATTATTGATGTTCTCGTATTTAAAACCAAATTTAAAAACTACCTATGTGATTATTGTAAGAAAAGTGCCAAAGTTTCCTCTCCTTAAAATTGAAGAAAAAATGTGAATTGTATAAATTTATTATTGTAATTTATTTATCAAGATTTATTAAAGATTATTAGGAAAAATAAAATGAAATTCAATTTTTACTCACGTCAGTGGACTTCCAGTTCACAGTATAATCACCAAAACCGTGCCATGCAATTATTAGAGAGTTTTTGCTGTCAAAATTTGACGGGTCCAGTTAGAACGAGACTAGCGCGAGCAACCGAGGATGCTACGCAGTTGGAGGAGGAGGCCCATGAACTATGGATAGGGGGGGGGGGGGGGGCTCTAGAAACGGGTGACTGTCTGGGGATCCATTTCATCGTCGCCCGCTATTGGCGAGAGGCAAATTCACAGTCACCCGCGAACTCTTGAGTTTTGTGAAGAAGTTCCTCTGGCCCTGGTAGTGGCGTGCAAAAACTCTCTATTGTTTGAAATGTTCTGTTATCGGTTAATAGCATGGTATCTATCCTCATTTTTATCCCCCCACCTGCAGTTTTTGAATGTGGGTAGCCTTTCCAATGCCAATGCTACGCCCACACAGTCCCATACCTATAGGTACCTCCAGTCATAGCCCAGCGCCGTTTGAGTTCTAAATGGACTTGAATATAGCATTTCCGAATTGAGTTAAACTTTTTCCATTTAGGTTTAGTCCTTTTCCATTTAGGTTTAAACCTTTTCCATTTAGGTTTAGTCCTTTTCCATTTAGATTTAAACCTTTTCCATTTAGATTTAAACCTTTTCCATTTAGATTTAAACCTTTTCCATTTAGATTTAATCCTTTTCCATTTGGATTTAAACCTTTTCCATTTGGATCTAAACTCAGGAAATTATCGTGGAGTTAGAGGTAAAAGTACTCAAGTCACAAATTTAACACGTGGGAAAATCAAATGCAGAATATTATGATTATTTAACTGTTGTTATTATTGGTGATTAATATCATCAAACTATGTATCCAACCTAAGAAAATAATTTATTATCATATTTACCAAACTAACTGTTGAAATTTTAATTTGATTTTCGCACAATATGAATTTACCTCTTCGGTACTTTTACCTCTAACCCGACGTTATTATGCCACAACTTGAAATTAAATCATGCAAGTGTTTTTTTATGCACAGAAATGTTATATATATAATAATGAACACATGTTTTTTGAACACAAGAACACAAGAATTTCTCATGAACGGAAGTTATAAATTAAGTACAGTATTTTTCTTTCATCACATCTGAAGTGGAACAGAATGTTTATGGCGCTATGCAAATGAGAATAATATTAGTTACTTACTTACTATGATGGGGCTAACTACTGACGTTTTGATGGAGTTTAAATCCAAATGGAAAAGGTTTAAATCTAAATGGAAAAGGTTTAAATCTAAATGGAAAAGGTTTAAATCTAAATGGAAAAGGTTTAAATCTAAATGGAAAAGGTTTAAATCTCAGTGGAAAAGGTTTAAACCTAAATGGAAAAGAACTAAATCTAAATGGAAAAAGTTTAACTCAATTCGGAAATGCTATATATCCCATGCCATTTATTGCATTTCCAAAGAAAATCTGCGGAGAAAGTTTTCCAGTGTCTCGGCATTGAGAAGGTTAAAACGGACTTTGCATTGCTTTTACTATTATTAGTATTATTTGTCTAGAAATTCTTCAATCATTGTCCTTTCTAATGTAATATTGACCTTTTTCCGTTTAGGTGGATTCTCGCTTCGAGAACTCGAGCAACGGCCACTTGAAACTTTTGAAGGTGAGTTGATTGAAACCCTAGTGAGCGGTGACTTATTCAAATAAGAAAAGATTTTATGAAAGAAACAGAAGTGCAAGTACCTGCATGAGAATTCAACGGTTTGAAACAATCGCTCAATAATTTGCTGCAAATTCGCGCTCATTGGCTAATGCCAGATGAAATTATTGAAACGAGTCGAACTTAATTGAAGGCAGTTAGTGAGGAACTTTGTCTAGGCTTAAGCGAATCTGAACTATTCTAGAATATATTATTTCGTGATTCATATTAACATAAGCTACCAAGGGCCATTAGCTGGTTTAAGGCTAAAGGGGACGACAGTTGTGCGAGTGAGAGGGAGAATACCAAACTTGGATCCGATTTATCTCTACAACCGATCAGCCGATTTTCATTTTTCAATACATTTTGGATTTGCCTCAACGTAACTCAACACGCTGGCATTCAAAATTTCACAAAAAATCACCAAAACAAAGTTGTCATTTTATATTACTCTTATTTTGTCTATAAATATACTTTTGAGCGATTCTCAAAGATGTCTAGCAGTAATATGCCTCATAAATAAATATGGTATTAATCCGCCCAAAACAAAAATTGACTGTAAAAACGTAGCGCAAAATTGAGGTTGAGGGGAGTGAGAGAGAGAGAAAAGGGTGACCATGGTAACCACCAAAGGGAGGTCAGCAGCTCGTCCGAGGGGGGGGGGGGGTCGGTTACCAAGAGGTGTTTCCATGGTTACTGAAACGCGTCTGTTACGAAACCTGTCGTTACGAAACCTTCATGCATTTTGATTCCATAATTACCTGAATGTTCATGCAGATTTGCAACTATTTTGCATCCAAGTCCACCAAGGTAGCGTAAGCTTTGTTTTCACTTTTCACGGTTGAAAAAAAAATTCGTCCAAAATCCGAATTTCTGCTTGCGTTTTACGTTTCAGATCTTCCTGAACAATTTTGGTTCCGTGACTGTCTGTCTGTCTGTCTAGAAATCCTTGCCATAGCCATAACTTCTACAATTCTCATCAGATTTCGATGAAATTTTCAGGGATTGTGCTTTGGGTTGTAGATGGTCCCCTATTAGATTCATCACTCCCGGACTGATAGTACCCGCTGCGCATGCACAAACATGAAATCCATGCCACAGCCATAAGTTCTACAACTCTCATCCGATTTTGATGGAATTTTCAGTGCGGGTTGGCGTGTAGATGGTCCCCTATGAAAATCATCGCCCCCGGACTGATAATAGCCACTGCGCATGCGCAAACGTGAATTTCCTTGTTACAGCCATGCCTTCTGCAGTTCCCATCTGATTTCGATGACATTTTCAAAAATTATGCGAGTTGGGGTGGAGATGGTTCCGTATGAAAATTATGGCCCCGAAATGAAAGTTTTTTTGTGCTCATGCGCAAACGTATAATCCTTGTGACAGCCATAACTTCTACATTTTCCAATAATATTCAGAAATTGTGCGGGTTGACGAATAGATTGATTGTGGTGATAGTGGTAGGTACTTAGAGATTGATGTTATGTTATACTTATTACTTGGTAGGTACCTACTTAATTGATGTTTTGAGATCAGCTATGCATTGGATCATCTACGAGTATACAACGGGTTATGGATACGAGGAAGCTGTGTGCCACACCCAGTTGGCAGACGTTTTTCGGGTTGGGTTGGTGGGTGAACCCCGCTCCACTTGAGCGGGTGAGGTGTTTACTGGTTTGAGACAACCTATACAGGGTGTCCCATGTTAAGGACCGAAAAACTTCAGGAGTTGATTATACAACTAATTTTAGTAAGAAAGTGTCTCCTAGCAATTTTTCTTTAGACGCTTAATTTCCGAGTTAAGTTAATTTTAAGATTTTTTCGTGTTTTCGACCTTCAGCCATAAAAATGACCATAACTCGCTTAATTCACGAGCAATTCAAAATCTAATTACACCATTGGATAGGGCGCTAAATTTACCATCTTTCTAGTGGTTATACAATTTTTTTGTGAGGTCGTGATGGGTGAAAAATCAACTCGTAAAGTCATTTCTGTAAAATTGTCAAAATTTCCTACTTTTTCTTTTGATTGTTAAGGTTTTACTTCCACATAATTTTTCACGTACCTCTACATCAAAAACTGCGCAAAGATCTCAGCTTTCTAATGGTATAATTTGTTTTAATTTTACTCGGCTAATTAGGGGTGAAAAATACGTTTGAATGCTAAAAAACGTGGTTGCGCTCATGGAAATCGAGGTTTCTGGTTCGTTGGGCCTCGGGCAGGTTCGACGAATTAGGGGAGGAATTCCACGTCATTTTCAACGCTATTAGACTGATTCCATCACCGTTGGTATGTAAAATAAAGATAAATAATAAAATTTTTAGAGAAAGTTAAAATGATATTTATGAACAAAAATAATCTTTATCTTCATCGAAGTACGTTGACTGAAGATAAATGAGATAATAAATTATCCTCTACTCCGTCTTTGACTTCGTTTGTCATTCGTCCGGATACTTGTAAACACAAAGCAGAGTTTTTTTTACAGCCAAGTAGAAAATAATTGAGGAATGTCTAAATTTGAAGCAGTGGTCATCATATCACCGATTCAGAGTAATTGCTCAATGTGACCTCCTCCCTCTTCAGTACATAATGTGCATCGTCTCCTGACAGCTCATTCCTCAATTATTTTCTACTTGGCTGTAAAAAAAACTCTGCTTTGTGTTTACAGGTATCCGGACGAATGACAAACGAAATCAAAGACGGAGTAGAGGATAATTTATTATCTCATTTATCTTCAGTCAACGTACTTCGATGAAGATAAAGATTATTTTTGTTCATAAATATCATTTTAACTTTCTCTAAAAATTTTATTATTTATCTTTATTTTACATACCAACGGTGATGGAATCAGTCTAATAGCGTTGAAAATGACGTGGAATTCCTCCCCTAATTCGTCGAACCTGCCCGAGGCCCAACGAACCAGAAACCTCGATTTCCATGAGCGCAACCACGTTTTTTAGCATTCAAACGTATTTTTCACCCCTAATTAGCCGAGTAAAATTAAAACAAATTATACCATTAGAAAGCTGAGATCCTTTCGCAGTTTTTGATGTAGAGGTACGTGAAAAATTATGTGGAAGTAAAACCTTAACAATCAAAAGAAAAAGTAGGAAATTTTGACAATTTTACAAAAATGACTTTACAAGTTGATTTTTCATCCATCACGACCTCACAAAATTTTTTTGTATAACCACTAGAAAGATGGCAAATTTAACGCCCTATCCAATGGTGTAATTAGATTTTGAATTGCTCGTGAATTAAGCGAGTTATGGTCATTTTTATGGCTGAAGGTCGAAAACACGAAAAAAATCTTAAAATTTAAATAACTCGGAAATTAAGCGTCTAACGAAGAATTGCTAAGAGACACTTTCTTACTAAAATTAGTTGTAGAATCGACTCCCGAAGTTTTTCGGTTCTTAACATGGGACACCCTGTATACAGGGTGTCTACACTTTCGATGGGCATAACTTCAGGGTTCGATTCTATAAGGTATTTCCAACAAAAAATGTCTCCAAGCAATTTTCTTTTAACCCACTCAAAATTCCTTTTTTTTCACTTTAAAGTTTTTCTTCGCGTTTTCGACCTTACGGCACTGATATGGTCATAACTCCCTTATTTCTCCTGAAAATTCAAATCTGACTACACCGTTAGAAAAAGCGTTAAATTGCTGAGCTGCCTAGTGCAAAATCAAGATATTTCAGCAATAAAATAGTTTCAAAAAATCAACTCAAAAAGCCAACTCTAAAAAATTTTTGAAACTTGACTTTCTTCGACCAAAGTTTCCACTCTAAATCCCTGCCCATTTAGATGGGCGCTCTTCGGATAAAACATGGTCAAATTGTGAGCTTTTCAACGGTCTATCAATTTTTCTTTTTAACATTCAAATTGGAAGAGTAAATTAGGTTTGAATGCCAGAAAACGTGTGTTTTACAAGCAAATCCAGTGTTTTAAGCGGTTTATGGTCCCCCTCGACCTCAAGATGGCTTGACAATTTTGGTATCATTTCCTATGTAATTTGTTTACGCTGAATCCAATGGTGATACTTCCGAATGATTCCGACTGCTAGAAAGTGGATTTTTCGAAGAAAACCTTCGTTTTTCGTACATAAAATAAGCATTATTCGTAGACATAGTCGTGAGCATAAAGTAACCTTTGAAATCAACAAAAACACTGAATTTCTAGCTGATTGAAGTTTTTGTTGATTTCAAAGGTTACTTTATGCTCACGACTATATCTACGAATAGGTAATGCTTATTTTATGTACGAAAAACGAAGGTTTTCTTCGAAAAATCCACTTTCTAGTAGTCGGAATCATTCGGAAGTATCACCATTGGATTCAGCGTAAACAAATTACATAGGAAATGATACCAAAATCGTCAAGCCATCTTGAGGTCGAGGGGGACCAGAAACCGCTTAAAACACTGGATTTGCTTGTAAAACACAAGTTTTCTGGCATTCAAACTTAATTTACTCTTCCAATTTGAATGTTAAAAAGAAAAATTGATAGACCGTTGAAAAGCTCACTATTTGACCATGTTTTATCCGAAGAGCGCCCATCTAAATGGGCAGGGATTTAGAGTGAAAACTTTGGTCGAAGAAAGTCAAGTTTCAAAAATTTTTTAGAGTTGGCTTTTTGAGTTGATTTTTTGAAACTATTTTATTGCTGAAATATCTTGATTTTGCACTAGGTAGCTTAGGAATTTAACGCTCTTTCTAACGGTGTAGTCAGATTTGAATTTTCAGGAGAAATAAGGGAGTTATGACCATATCAGTGCCGTAAGGTCGAAAACGCGAAGAAAAACTTTAAAGTGAAAAAAAAGGAATTTTGAGTGGGTAAAAAAAAATTGCTAAGAGACATTTTTGTTGGAAATACCTTGTAGAATCGAACCCTGAAGTTATGCCCATCGAAAGTGTAGACACCCTGTATAGAATGATACCTACCTATTTTATAGTATCCTAATGCAATATCTTGAAATTTCAGAAAACAAATACAAGTTTCAATGGCCAAGGGATCCGAGATTACAGGCGAGGATCAGTAAGTGTTTTTCATTCACATTTAATACTGTGATGTGTTTAATATTGTGATGTGTTTAGTAACCGAGATTACGTAACTGCATACCGCTTTATTTGAGCATGATCTTCTCTCATATCAGTTGTAGATCAGTCCATTGCGTTGTACGTTGTGGAGGCGATTAATTAGGAAAACTATTATGATCAGGGTTGGCGGTGGATGGAATGCGCAGGAGGGGAACTGAAAAATAGCGTTCATGCAAGTTTTAAAAGCTAAATCCCAGAGTTGGTTCCACATCAGAACATCTAGAAATCCATTTTATTCCCGCTTCATACCCTGAACATCCTTCCATAACTTCTGATTGTCTGAAATGGGCCTGACCTCATATGCACTAAACACCTGTGAATGCTTTACTCCCTGCTCGTGCTTATTTCCACACCTCGATTTTTTGTTTGTTTTACAGATGAGGCTGAAGAGGTTATGAAGATTGAAATCAGTTCACCTGCACTCGGTACTTAATCCTGCTATTCAAATAGATTTTACCATCTCATCCGTCTATTGTGAAGCATGTTATTGTCACCATGTTTGATAGATTGCCTCTGCATAAATAAATCGCACAAAATAGGTACTTAGTGGTACGATTTCCTATAGAGAAATTATGTTTCCATCCTGCAGTATTGGATTTAAATAGGAATTATTTTTTATCGTTAATGTAGGTATTGGCGGTTTTTATCTGTTGTTAATAATTGGTTATCACGCGTATCAAACCAAGAAGATATACAGGGTGTAAGCCTAACTGTTCTGCCATACGGTACCAGTCGATTCTACAACTAATTTGCAACAAAAAATGTCCCTTAGCGATTTTTTTTAAACCCTTCGTTTTCGAGTTATTTTAACTTTAAACTTTTTTTTCGTGATTTTGATCTTATATCATTAAATTGGCCATAACTCCTTTAATTTGCTGTGTAAATTACAATTTGAGGATACCGTTGGAAAGTCCATTAATTTTCCTTTCGAATGACAAGAAATTGATAACTTTTCGTTTCATCATCATTAGATTTGCAAAAATTACTTGGAAAAACCAATCGAGGCGAAAGGTATCATCAGAGTTCCTCATGCAATTGTTGTTGTCCCTATCGCCAGTAGTTCAAATATTCAATTGACAACTGCCACCCAAAGAAACGTTTGAAACCCAGTGTATTATTGAAAATCGCTCGATTTTTTCGTACATATCGCGAATATAACTGAATGCTATCAAATTAATTACTTAGATGCAGCCGGTAACGCACCAAGGATAAAAATATGTGATAAACAAGGTGACTTGTTGTGATGAGGTTGGGAACAAGCAATCATGAACGCTATCTGTTGCTTTCCGCTATAACTACGTCCTGGTGCTCCACCAATGAGAACGCTTCTCGGGCTCCCAGATTCAGCTTTCAGCCCAGTGCCGCGAAGCCTCCGGAAACAGGAGGCCAGAGCGCCGATTTCGCTGAAAAAGTGCACGTTTTTCCGCGTTCAAACACGAATTTCTCCCCTAAATTCGGTTGTAGAATATGTTTTGATTATACCATTGGAAAGCTGAAATTTTGGCGCAGTTTTCACTGTTCTTGCATCTTGAAAAAGTATGGGTTCTTGTAGTTCAATTTGAGATTGAAAAAATGCGAGGTTTCCAAAATTACGTAAAATTCTGTTTTTAGAGGACTTTTCATGTCTCAAACCTCGACTTAAAAAGAAGGTAAGGCATCTATCCGATAGGAAATTTAATGTTCTTTCCAACGGTATCCTCAAATTGTAATTTACACAGCAAATTAAAGGAGTTATGACCGATTTAATGACATAAAGTCAAAATCACGAAAAAAAAGTTTAAAGTTAAAATAACTCGAAAACGAAGGGTTTTAAAAAAAATCGCTAAGGGACATTTTTTGTTGCAATTTAGTTGTAGAATCGACTGGTCCCGTATGGCAGACCAGTTAGGCTTACACCCTGTATACAGGGTGTCTACACCTAAGATGGGCATAACTTCAGGGTTCGATTCTACAAGGTATTTCCAACAAAAAATGTCTCCTAGCAATTTTTTCTTAACACCCTTAAAATCCGACTTTTTGACTTTTAAGATTTTTTTCGTGTTTTCGATCTTACACCTTTAAAACGCTCATAACTCCCTTAAATTGCACTCAAAAATTGAAAATAAGGATACCGTTGGAAAGAGCGCGAAATGTCTCAATAGATGAGCCGTTGACAAATTGATAAAAACTGAACGCTAGAGTAGTTTTTTTACCTCAAACTTTAAAATTTTACAATTTTAGTTTTTTTTTCAAAAATTTTGATGATTTTTTCCCATAGAAACAAGGTATTTTCCAAAGAGGCTCAAAAGCTTGAAAACTTCTCCATTTCATCAGCTTTTCCACGGTCACCCAATTTTTAGTTTCACTGTGGAATTAGAGGAAGAAAATGGTGTTTCAATGCGAAAAAACGTGCATTTTTTTCAACGAAATTGACGGTTGGACGGGAGGAATCCGGAGTCTGCTCCGCCGCCCCTCCTCCCAATCACCACGTCCCCACGTCTAACCGTCGATTTCTTTGAAAAATAAATGCACGTTTTTTCGCATTGAAACACCATTTTCTCCCTCCAATTCCACAGTAAAACTAAAAATTGGGTGACCGTTGGAAAGCTGATGAAATGGAGCAGTTTTTAAGCTTTTGAGCCCCTCTGGCAAATACCTTGTTTCAATGAGGAAAAATCATCAACATTTTCACCAAAAACAGAAATTGACTATTTTTCAAGTTTGAGGTAAAAATACTACTCTAGCGTTTTGTTTTTCTCGACTGGTCAACGGCTCATGTATTGAGAAATTTTACGGTCTTTCCAACGATATCCTTATTTTTAATTTTTGAGTCTAATTTGAGGGAGTTACGACCGTTTGAATGGTGTAAGGTCGAAAACACGAAAAAATCTTAAAAGTCAAAAAAGTCGGATTTTAAGGGGGTTAAAAGAAAATTGCTAAGAGACACTTTTTGTTGCAAATTAGTTGTAGAAACTACTCCCGAAGTTTGGTGGATAACATATGGGACACCCTGTATAGTGATGAGCGCTGATGAGCTAGCGTCAGCCATAAGTGACCGGTTCCCATGCCTCCTCCTGCACCCTAGAAACATTTTTAGTTCTTGTTTAGGTCCCTAGCTACCTTAGAAATGAACCACCAACCTGTGGTTGGTATTGATGTGTACTTGAGATCCTTCTGGAACATTCAAGGAGCACCTGAATTGACTTATTAGTAGATTTTCCAAATTTGAGAAGAGCGCGACGCAAGTATGCTTTTGCCCAGTTTTATATATATCTCTAGGTTTCGAGCTACCTTGAAAATGAACAATTCAATGGTTTGTCTTGAATTTAAAATTGAGATTCTACTTGTGCCTCTCATTGACCAACTAGTAGGTCTACGAACTAGTAAATTAAGGTAGATATGGCCATTTTAGTGATGGAAGGTCGAAGACACGAAAAAACTTGAAAGTAAAAAAAAAACTTGTTCAAAAAGAAATATTGCAAATTGGAATTTTTATTGTAAGTAAGTAGTGGATTCGACACCTAGAGGGTTAACAGTATCTTTATAATGAATAATGCTGTGTTGTGATCAGCTACCTCTTCTTCACATTACTTTCCATTCTTTTCCTTTTTCCATTCTCTTTTTTTTCTTTTCCTCTTTTCCTTGGCTCAGTGGTAGGTACCCCTACCACGTCCCCACTCGACTCAGCAATGTAAATATAGTTTAATGACACAACCGCTGAAGGCGAAGTAAAACATCTACATGTGCCAAACGTATTCCTTAAAATTGTGTAGACTATCCATCGAGCCTCTTATTGTAGGTGTTGTTGCCTCTTGACTCTAATTGGACTAGAGATGGGCGGTATTTAACGTAACAGTTAAAAAAATTGGTTGACTCGGAAGCAATAACCTATTATCGGGTTTCGTTAATTCCGCTTGGAACCTATTACCAAAATAATCCTGTTACTAAATAACGTTCCTACTATAGGGAAGGCCCCAAAATGTGCGGAGCGAGAATAGCTTGGGTTTTTTAATCGAAAAAGAGTGAAAATACACTAACACGTAAATATGTCGGGAATGACTTGATAGAAACCCCAGCTTAGGTAGGAAACGAAAACTAGAGATCAACGGAATGATACTTCGGAATGGAATAACAATATAACATGATAAACAAACGAACGTAGGTCGGGAACGAAAAGTAGAAATCACGAAAACGATACCTTGGAATGGTATGTCGGAATGAGCTTCTGAGAAGGTCCCTGAGATAAACTATTAATAAATAACAGGTTATTGGAACCCCAGAGCGGTAACGGTGGAACCTAATACGCAAATGTTACCGTTTCGCCCATCTCTAAATTGGACCATGGTATCATTAGTCTCATTGGAAACATCCCAGGAACGCCACATCTGTCCCAAAGTGTCACCGGAGTAACCAAAATTAAATTTAAATTTCAAATTTAATGGACAGCAGATTTTTTTGGGCTTTTGGAAGTCTCAATATAGAGTTATGACAAAAATGTCCAAAGAAATCTATGAAAAAAAAATTTCAAAATTTTTGTCATAACATAATTTTTTGATTTTTAACGGACAAAAAGTGGTTAAACAAATTCAGCTCCTATTAATTTTCAAATTGCAATGGGGTATTTCGGTGGGTCGGAAATTGAGGTTTTTGACGTCAAATTTGGATTCAGCACCCTTGAAAACCTAAATACTCCAACTTTAAGCCCAATGATACTATAACATGTGGTAGAAAAATTAATTAAAGAGATCACACGTTTGAAAAAGGCGGGCCGCTATAAATGCACACACACTAGGCAAGGACTACGCCCCGGACTTCGCCGCGCGCGTGTGTGAGTAGTATTTTGTAGTATCCAAGAGGTCTTCCAAGGGTTTCTGTGCATGGATACTTTTTTCAAAGACAGTTGGCTAGCTACGTCACGATTGGCTAGCTACGTCGCACCATTCAAATCTTCAACTTTCCTTAGCTTCTCTGATTTTTTAAAAACATTTTCTCGACGAACAGACCCGATTATCGTTATTCCTGAGCCATACTCTTTTGAAATAAAAAATAAAAAAAATTGACCGAAATACCCCATTAAAATCTAGTTGATCTGGTGACACCTTGGGACAGCTGTGATATTCATAAGATTTTCGGTGACACTAGTGACACCATGATCCAATTATGGTTAACAGGTAGGTTTTGTGCTGGAAGTGGAAACTAAAACGAGACACCATAGAAACAAATTAGCGTCAACTGTCGCGTGCATCTGTGATAAGAAATGCACAAATTGTATCCATGGTGATTCCACAGCTAATTTCGTCGCCTGTACACAATACTGCAACGCAAATCTATTATTTAGACTACTTAATACTAGCTCAGGAGAGCCACCAACCTCTGTGTATCTGACAACCCTAGAAACTGATCAATGAGTAAAACTGAGCACTATACTGGTACAGTAGAAATGTACTCGTCAGTTCATAATTTATAGAAAACATCGCTCAACTCCGAGCTGACTATGCAGTTATATTCAAAGGCAATTTTAGTGGTCCTCTTTTCCATACAATACGATTTTCGAGCCAATAAAACGATTGCTATTGAAACCAAACGCTGGAGCAAGATATTAGAAATCCAACGGTGTTTACTAGTTCTCAAAACGGTACAACTTGAGATGCCTTGTTGCAATGTTGGGGTCTATTCGGATTCCTATCCAGCATTGCAAACTGGCGACTGCTCTCTAACCAGCTCTGTTCTTGACATACCTAGTTATTTGCGTTTTGATTTCGGCCAAGTTTTGATTTCCTCTTTATAATATTGTTATTCCTATACGAATCAATGAACTATCTCACAAAATTATGGTATTTGTGGGTCCGTATTTCCTACAATTCAGATCAACACCGGCGAAGATCTCTCAGGGCCAATTTTTCATTGTATTGGTTAGAAGCTAGAAACGAAGAACAATTTGTTGGAAATCATTCCTCAATATTTGATCTGCTTTGAGCTGTTGTATGCACATGGGTGCTTCAGTAGGCTCAATTTCTTACAAACTAATGAATGCGTCGTTTTTACAGAAAACCCCCAGCCGAAGCCGGTCGTCAAAGATGTACAAGAAAGAATCCAGCCAGTGCCACTTGCCCAAGATGAAGAGAGAACCGAGCCAATGCCAATCATCCAGGATGTCAAGTCCATTAGTATGGAGGTTTTCCAGGAGATCAAATGTGAGTACTCGATCATTACTATCCTCCTTAGGTATGAATCGCATGTGCCCAAAAATGTGCAATAATAGTTGTAGTTAGATTAGAGTTTGGGTGCACATAAAGCAGCACTACAGAGCACGGAACATCGGCATCTACTTTGAGTTATACGCGTCTCAGTTCTGAGCTGACCTAGCCAGTTAACCAATACAGGAAAAATCCGTAAATTTCAATTTCCCATTAAATAATTTGTC
This sequence comes from Apolygus lucorum, assembly GCA_009739505.2. Taxonomy (NCBI): domain Eukaryota; kingdom Metazoa; phylum Arthropoda; class Insecta; order Hemiptera; family Miridae; genus Apolygus; species Apolygus lucorum. The sequence continues at coordinate 2,990,646 of CM019170.2, read as the reverse complement.
ATTTTTATTGTGTTTTCAAGTTACCTGTTCGTATAGTTCATTTCATTACAATTTTGTTCATCGTCCACCAGATACTCAAGCCTCCTCTACCACCAAACACGGCAGCAGCGAACGAAGCGGCACACGAACGGTTAGAGAGGATTCTAAACCAATAGTTCAGAGAGATTCTCTTCCTATCTCATCCAGAGTGACCAAAGAGACCACTGTATCGGACAATGTCGGTACTTCAGGAACTGCATTACCTGTCTCCATGGTTGGACGCAAGGCGTCTGTGCATAACACCAGTCAATCAGAATCATCGACCTCTTCTGAACTGACAAACCTGAGTGACAATGTTCTGGCAAAATCAGAAACTTCCAAAGCTCCTTCGACAGCCGTAGAAATCGATGGTGCACCATCCAAGAAGAATGAAACCCAGATACCGTTGCATCCAAAGATTGAATTGGCGACAGTTATCAAGAAAACTTCAAAAGATCTTTTGGCAGCCATCAGCAATATTGTGGCACCTAAAAAGACTGGAACTACGATACCTTCGGACTCAAAGGTTGAATTATCGACTCCAATTAACACATCTTTGGTTAATGATAATGCCAGTTCTTCAAAAACGCATATTCCAGACGTTGTTGGTGGTGGTTTTGAGTATACTAAAACTGTAAGTAAGGTGGCCGTTGATTGTAAGATTCAGGTTTTACAAAGTCAAAACAGCAGCATCCTGGTTACTCAAAATCTACTTGGTAATTCCGAACTATCCTCGTTAGTTGCCGATGAATGTTCTGTGGAACACAGAAAGGGTCGAGGTGGAGTGTTGGTGGACACAAAGGTTAACACGAAAACAGTGAGCTCTAAAGGTGGCGATGCAATAAGTAAATCAAGAAGTTCAGTGATTCAAAGTTCGTCCGCTCCTACTACGATGTCTATAGCTTCTGGTGAAGAGTCAAGGCCTAAGGTTGAAAGTAGTGCATCAGGAAGCCACAAATATAGTGGTAAATCTCATCTTCAACCCTGCTCTGATGATGCTACTGCTCCATCATCGGACAACTCATCAAAACCATCTTCAGCCAAATCGAATGTTGAACGGAGTACTGAAAAAAATTTACAGAAAACTCAACTTGATACAGTTTCTCGTGGTGATGGTGGTGCTGAAGTCAGTTCTTCTGCCAAATCAAATCATCATAAAACAGTGAATGAGGAAATATCTGGTACTTCGTCCGAGCGAGCAAAATCTGGTAATCAGTCTACGTCTTCTGAGTCTACCAAACAAACAACTGTCAAGTCAACTATAACGTTTTCTGGTACGTCTGATATTGAAGCACTATGTAAGTCTCAGAAAACGACTGAAGAAAAAGACACCTCTTCAGCTAAATCAGATAGTGAAGACTCAACTTCTGAGATGAAAACCTTGGTAAAAGATATATCTACTATGGTATCCGAATACATGGAAGTTTACAGAAGCGATCCTGAGAAATTCAAGGAATACAGAGAGGTAAAAGATTGTCCTGGTGTGGTATTCGGCTCTATGGACAAGTACAGGAATGATCCAGAGAAATTGAGTGAATACAGGCGGGTCAAAGATATATCTAATATGGTACATGGGTATATGGAAATGTATAGGAACGACCCTGTGAAATTCAAAGAAGTGACTGATGGGAGCCAAAAGGACCAAGCAGTTGATTCTAAAGACCCTTCGAAGAACACCAAAGAAATCCATTGTTTGCCCAAGACTGTCCAAAAAGATCTATCTATCGTCGACAATCTTATAAACAGATCAAAAAGCTTCGTGAAGCAAAACAAAACTCGATTTTTGGACAAGATTCCAGAGCGATATGAGAAGTTCTTCCCTGAACCAGGGTGCAGAGTGAAGGAAGGTGTATCGAAAGACAGGGTGAGGAAGTCCAAATCGATCGATCAAGCCGATGACCAGAAAAGTGAGAAGGGTCATAGGAAATCAATCACTTCCGCGTCGAAATCCATTGATTCTGGCGATAAAATATCGAATGATGATAATCCATCACCAAAAGCGTCTGAGTCTGTAGTGGTTTCAACTACAATTGTTCACCAATCAAATGCCTCTCAAGTTCGTTTCAAAACTTCGATGGTTGTTGCCAAGTGTTCTTCCTTGGAATCTACCTCTGCCAAAGATGTAAACCAGTTTCACAGCGACGAGGGCCCGGAATCACAAGGTAACACAACTATGAAGAAAAGGAGGAACACCGTTGACGGATCCGAGGATAGTGCAAAGGCTAAACCCAGACGTGTTTCATCTAAAATTCGCCCATACGATTTGCAAAAGTACAGGAAGGAACTTGATAAGTACAGGCCGACGAAAAAGCTTGCACCCAAAACCAATTCATCGGAAGCACGAAACTCCGTTGAGACACCAAACGACGATGGTCAATCTACTGGTGTCAGCTCCTGCCCTGGCTCCCCGGTTTCAAGTGAGTATCACAGGCTTTTTCACTATTTAATATTCAATTACATGTCAAGTACTCAAATAAAAAGGTACCTGTTTGGTTTCACTTTCAGAGTAGGTAGTCAGGTAGGGGTACCTGTTTTTACAGAGCGTGGTTAGGATGAGTTATAGTAGAAGGAAGGGGCTGCAGCCACGAAATAGAACTTTTAGGCTTGGGTTGTGTCAGACGCTCACGCTGACAAAGTCTCATGTTTCTCCCTGGGAAACCGAATCGTTGCAATTCGATTCCGGAAAATGGGATTGAATCTTGGTAATATAAAGGTGAAAGTGAAGCCTTAGGTGGTAGCTTAGTCTATCCCTACCTATGTGCCTCCTGACTGCGTGTCGTCGCGAGATTACGAAGTTTCGCGGAATGCGCGGGTTCGCGACAGCGACGGCGGAAGTCGAGATCGGGAAGCTGAAGCTAAGTACTTGGGACTGACCTGGCGATCCTTTCTCCGTGTCATGAGCCTTCAACCACCACACTGCCAGTGTCCACGCAGCGCCCACAGCTGGGACAACGATGAAGGGTGGTGGTACTGATAGCGGTTGATAACAGGCTGTCAACCCCGACCGCGAACTCCGATGGGAACACCACGAAAGTAGGCCAGTCCCCCTTCCAAAATTATATGAAGTGCAAGGAGTGCAGAAAAATGTTAAAACACGATTTCTGTAAGTGGCAAGAGGTCTCACTCTTATTCTGGACGACGATAAATACAGTTCGTAAAAACTGATTCCCCTCTCGCCCGTGTGAATTCTTTAACACCAAGACCTACTAGGACCAAGATCGTCGCATTCGGGTCTCGATAGTCTTTGGAGATTTGTCCCAGGAAGCGTTGACGTGGCAGCTATCCCACTTCTTCTCCTGGAGGCGGCTGGTTCTCTCGGACCGATGTAGCCTGTAGTGATACTGCTCAGCGGAAGGCAGCAGAACTGGGTGCTTTTGGATCGAAGGGCACTAGGTTCCAGATGCTGATGCACAACCTCGATTTTGGCAGCGCGTAACAGTTTTGTTCAACAGCTGAGGGCGTATCTTCGGGCATATGGGCGGTCGAATATTTTTGGTGATTTTTCTTCCAGTCCTTCCACCTCTCCTCGTTGGTTGGATGAGAAGCTTTTCCTGGGCTTCGATTTACTGGCTGATAATCGAAAGCGGGGATAGACTTCCGCTAATCAGGCCGTGGTAAATTTTACCGTGGAGGGGACTCCACGTGCCGAGTTTTTTTGGCGACGTGAGCCTTACGAATTGTTTTCCCTGGGAGCCACCGATTTTCCTTTTCCGGAATCGAATTGCAACGACTCGGTTTCCCAGGGAGAAACCTGAGACTTTGTCAGCGTGAGCGTCTGACAGGTTGTAAGGATGGAAAGTTTTGCGAAAAAAGGATTTTTGAAGGAATTCATTCGATCTGGAACTTTGATTGAACACTGTGTTTGAAAAATGATATCTTTATATTAGCGTTTGAAATCCGGTGCAAGAGCTCATTATTTTCGCTGTGGGAGCGCTAGTGTCGTTTCCAGACTTCCCAGAGTCTGTCTTCCTTTGTCTCCTATCATCAGTGCAACCCTCTTAATGAAAAGCAGCTTTTATTGCATTTTTTTAAATTCAAAATAACACACACAGATGTGCCGAAGTTTACTTCATTCAAATTTCTAGCACTCCGTCCTACCGCATCCTTGGTATAGTTCCTACTTTTGGAGTTTTGTCTTATTAGATTTAACCTTAGTAGGGGCCATTGTACAGCACCAAGGTACTTAGGAATTTTATTTCAAAATTCCCAGTCTTGGGCTTGCAAATTGCAACGACAAATGTTTGTTATTACAATCTAATTTATACGAGATTATTGGGAGTCAAGCTGGGATGCAGTGGCAGAATTTGTCACATTAGTCCCTAGAGCAAAACAAATGTCTATTATTTGATTAAGGAGAGCCGATCCAAACAAGACTACGCAACCCCTTCTATCTGCAAGCAGATAGATGAACCACGAGCACCCCTAGGACTAGGAGTAATCGAGGGAGTGGAAGGTATTCACCACCCGGGAGCCCCAGGAGCGCTGGTCATAGTCGTCTGCTCCTCTGGGTACCTGTTTGTTAGAAACACCACAGGGTAGGCCGAACTTTCTAGCCAAAGAAAGAGCAAAACAGCTGGATGGAAGATGGGAGGAAGAAGAAGAGGAATAGGATGAATGGAGATTTCGGATATCTGACTGCAGAGCAAAAGTAAAAGCGGCCTGTAGGCAAAAAAAGGCTCACCCTGAACTCACTGTACCAGTGAGTCCTAAGCAGAGTCCACCTAAACCCAAGCGGGTGTGTCCACCACCATTGGGGTAAAACCTCTCACTCTTAGAGAGTTTCCAAAAATTTAATTGAGCAAATTTTGGAGGATGAATTCCCAGTACCTGCAAAGAGGGGTGACTTGAGTGATGAGAAATTCTTCTCAATCTTGGATCTGAAGAAGTGATTTGATCAAAATTGTGTGAATGATAAATCATATCTGGATCAGAGTTGAAAATTCCAATGACAACCTTTCGGCGTAAAAATATGCGCTGGTGTTTCAAAAGCATGCTGAATTTACTTTTGCAATGGGGTATTTCAGTCAATTTAAAAAAAAAAATTCAAAAGAGTATGGCTCAAGAATAACGGTAATCGGGTCTGTTCGTCAAAAAAATGTTTTTAAAAAATCGGAGAAGCTAAGGAAAGTTGAAGATTTGAATGTTGTGACGTAGCTAGCCAAAACTGTCTTTGAAAAAAGTATCCATGCACAGAGAAGAGATTGGAATGTTCTCACTGGTAGCAGGTTCAAATTGAGGCTCCAGAACGTCGATCTTCCTCTTCTTTTCTGTCATATTTAAAACGAAAGAGAGAAAAGAAATCATGGGCGATACACTAGCTGAAAATTTGATGAGTCGAAACCACAAACAAAGCGAACAGAAATCAACCGATTACAGACGGCAGACGTAGGTAATGCTAACGATTGAACCATAAAGTGACGCTATCTGATGAGAATCTCTTGGATACAACAAAATACTACTCACACACGCGCAAGGTGTAGTGTGTGTGCGTTCATGGAGGCCCGCCTTTTTTTCAAACGTGTGATCTCTAATTAATTTTTCTACCACATGTTATAGTATCATTGGGCTAAAAGTTGGAGTATAGAGGTTTTCAAGGGTGCTGAATCCAAATTTGAGGTCAAAAACCTGAATTTCCGACCCACCGAAATACCCCATTGCCTGTGCAGTTTATTAACGTCTTATCCGAGCTTCTTGTGACCAACTCTGAGCGGGTAACATAGAAACAAAGTTGGGAAAGTGTTGTGTCTGGTTCACTGTGTTCACTGTGCTCATCATTCCATAGTTCACCCACCAATTTCATAGTAAGTATCTGCTTCAATATCATGCTGGGTGCTCAAATTCCTGTTTTCCCCCCATCATTCACCCGTCATCATCACTGGTTTCGACATTTACAGTTTCTTGCGTGCGTAGCAACAGAAGGTTTCTTCATTTTTCGATAAGTAGCATTGTTTGTTGCATGTGGTGGAAGGTCATACAAAGTTTTCTGATAAATTAACCATTTGAGTTCCACAGTTCCAACAAACAGAATGAATCTTTTTGAAAACCCTCGTTTAAACTTTCATTTTGAAATAGATCACCAATTCATATTTTCGTTGTGGTTTCATTATTCCATCAAGTGTGGGAGTCATTGTGTCAAATGTTTTCAGAAAATATGAAATCCTCCATAGAAGACATTTTCAACCTTCAAGCTATATTGACTGACGAATCTTCGCAATGCAACTACAGTGACATCACTTTAAAAGGTGCTTAATATGTCGGTGCAGTAAATAATACTTAATATTTACAATTTGATAATAAATTGTACACTCATCGAATGTAGGGCGGATCTGTGAATAACTTATTTCAAAATGACTAATAGCTTTCTACTCTGCATGATTCTCATAGGTGCCTAAGCCAAGTGTCTTGTATGTGTTACTGATTTGGTGGTGGCTGTTTGCTCGATTAATGCTCCTGAAAATTTCATAATGACATGTAATGCGTTGAGTTCCTTACTTGAGACGATGACTTCTACAAATGCTCATCCTTCTAAGCTATAGCTTTTTATTCTTAGTTACCACTACACAGCTGTTCATCGTTGCATCTCCAATACCATGGAGCCTCCCGTGATAAAAGAAAGTTCCTAGTGGGATCTGGACGTTGAGGCACCACTCAGTATCGCCATTTACGCATGCACAGTAGATACCACCTATCGTATTGTAGATACCACCAATTTATCTCTTGTATCAATACCACTCCTTATCTATGGATGAATCGTACCTTGGAGATGGTATCGTGAAGTAACCTTCCCGTAGCAGTTTCGTTTGCTTCAAACTCGATAAGGAAACCCAGATTGCAGAGCTCTCTGGTGGGGGCGCAATGAATCAATTCTGCTCAACATGAGAAAATTTCCTGCTCTCTGGTTGGTCAATCTCAAGTGCCCGCCTCCCTCGAAACACGTCACCCTCAAAACACACGGAGCAAAAAACCATTGATGCTCCAACCGCGCTGATTGGTCAGGAAAGAGGGAGCTCCTGCCTCTGTTTTCGTGCGTAGATTCAACTATCACAGTACCTACGACCGAGTCTTCTGCCACTAGCCAACTTACTCTTAAACGGAGAGGAACAAACTTTGAAATTTTTTTTTATATTGGCTGGGGGTGCACATGCGCCTATGCTCCTATCAGTAGCCGCCTCTGCTCCTGATACAACATGTTTCGTATGAAGGGATTTGAGTTGTAGCATCTTTCAAATTAATCAGTCCTAAAACTAAAACTAAAAGCTAAAACTTGCCTGTAACGAACAAAAAAGTATCTAGGCTTACCGGAGACCTAACCTCGTATGTTTTGATCCTGCATAAACTTCTTGACAAGCAAGAGAGACTAAAAATAACACAATTCCAACGAATCAATACAAAAATATAATTGCGTAGTTTGATGTAAAATTTCACCTAAACCTGGAATTTTGAGGAATTTCATCATGTCGGAATTTCCTATTTTTGACCCCAAAATCGGATTCAGCACCTCGAAAAACCTCCTAAGGCAAACTTTCAGCCCAAACTTCCTAATTTACGAATAAACAAAACAGTGTAGAAAATACGAATGTTTGAAAAAACCGGGAAAATGACGTCATGCTGGAATAGTTCATTTATGGCCGCTTGAAGCGCTGAGATCGAGAAATCTGTAGTCCCCAGATGCAAAATTTCACGAAACAGTAAAGTTCAAAATCGAAAAACTGAAGAAAAAAATAGAAAAAGCACGATGGGGAAAATTAGGTTTCCTCTGTTTTTGTTTGATAACTTTTCTCTTAGAAAACACGTTTTCGTTGTCCCAATGGGCAACACTGGGAGGAGACAGCGATCCAATCAGCGAGAGTTCCCGCTTCACGTCCGTTTTCCCGGTTAGTTTTGAAATCAAAAATTTTGATTGTCTCCCAAAAATAACAGGAGACTTATATTCCGAAATCAGCCCGATTTTCATCTATCCCACACCATTAACTATTCAGGAAAAATGCAAACAGAATTCGGTGAAATTCCTCATTGTGGTTAGCCAGTACCCTAATCCTCTGCATTAGAATGTCAAAATGCTTGCTGTGTGTGCTTGATCTTTATTTATTGTGCATCTAAAATTTGTCCTGTCCTTTCATAACTTCTTCGTGCGCCTCTTTCTAGACCGAGAGATTTCTACTTACGTACACTTGAATAATTCTTCATTCCAACGACTGATCCCTTTTTACAGAATTGACGATGAAACTGCTGGGGGTACCTATGTTTAACAGCACTTCGGTCTACCACAACTTTTCTGCCGAAGCGTTAAATGTTCGCTATTTTTGTTCAACTAATATATTTATACGTAAATAAATGTGTGTTGATGCTAAAAGTGTTCATCCAAGACAACAGGATCTGTATTATTCTTCCCTCCTTCCTCAAGTTTGTGTATCTCTCATCTGTATGTGTCTTAACTGTTTCATTTCCAGCGTTATGTCTAATGTCACCGAAGAACGAAAGAAAGGTTTTATTAGGTTCATATTAGAGTATGTGTTTGAGATTCTAGAGGCCCAATGTTTTGTCAACCTCCTCTAGAATGCGTTGTGATTGGTGAAGGATTTTACACTGACGAGTGTTGTCGAACAAGCATTCACCAACCGGATTTGACCTCATTGAAAATGGGTTCATTTCTAGTTCAATTGCAAGAGTAAAGATGGTTTCCTGGGCTACCCAAAAGATTATTCTGTGTTCACCACTCTGCCTCAACATTATAAGGCATAGGATCTAATGAGCTATCAGGTGGTCGCATAGATTTTGGCCAGGATTTCTAATTTTCGTCCCTATATTACAGGGTGTAACACCTATGTTCCTGCCATAGCCTAGGGATTGATTCTACAACTTATTTGTGGCTTTTTTTAACCTCCTTAAAATCCGACTTTTTTCACTTAAGATTTATTTCGTGTTTTTGACCTTGTATCATTAAAGTGCTAATAACTCCTTCAATTTACTAGATAAACTTAAAGTTGATGATACCTTTGGAAAGAGCGTTAAATTTCCTATCTCCCTGATGTAGAACCAAAGTTTTTTAAATAGGCGAAACTGATTAAAAAAAATGACGTTGAAGAGGAAAAATGGTCAAATCTTGAAAATCTCAACTTTTTTCAACCACTCATAAGTCCCTGCTTTCCAGCGTGTAAATGCTTGCCTGTAAGCCTAAAAGTTGACCCAAAAGCTCAGCTTTTCAGCGGTATGGTCGGAATTGTTTCCTATATTTTTATTAGTGGAGAAAACCACGCTTGAATGAGAAAAAAACGTGCTTTTTTTCGACGGTTTTCCGCCGCCGCTCCTTTCACTCCAACCCCGAGACCTTCCGTAAAACCGTCGATTTCGTTGAAAATAAATCACGGTTTTTATCATTCAAGCGCGGTTTTCTCGACTAATAAAAATATAAGAAACAATTCCGACCATACCGTTGAAAAGCTGAGCTTTTGAGTCAACTTTTAGGCTTACAGGCAAGCTTTTACACGCTGGAAAGCAGGGACTTATGAGCGGTTGAAAAAAGTTGAGATTTTCAAGATTTGACCATTTTTCCTCTTCAACGTCATTTTTCACCCGTTTCGCCCAATTAAAAAACTTTGGTTCTCCATCAGGGAGATAGGAAATTTAATGCTCTTTCCAATGGTATCGTCAACTTTGAGTTTATCTAGTAAATTGAAGGAGTTATTAACACTTTAATGATACAAGGTCGAAAACACGAAATAAATCTTATAAGTGAAAAAAGTCGGATTTTAAGGGAGTTAAAAAAAAGTCACAAATTAGATGTAGAATCAATTCCTAGGCTATGGCAGGGTGGTGTTACACCCTGTATAAGGACTGCCAAAAGATACCACAACTAGGTGGTAGTTTTCGTTTGTGGTTTCCAGCACTGATCTAAACCTTCCTATCGTTCTTCCATATTCTGCCGTATGAAAATCCAGAGTTAAGATGTCACCTAAATATTCGGCCATCGAAGTCATCAATTACGTCAATTGATTCGGACTGGGGTCAACTGGAAATTCAACACCTTCGCCGAGCTTTCGGTAAATTTTTTACCTTCTTCAGGGCTCGAAGGATGTTTTATTTAGTGAAACCACCAAACGTCAACATAAAAAGAGAAGGTGGAGTCGCCACGATGAAGATCAAATTCCATGGTAAGATTACAAAAATGAATGAAAACACCGGTTTTTGGTACAAAACAATAACGATAAAAACAACGACTTGCAGCTTATAGAGAATGTATGTGATATTGACTCCAACTTTATTTAGATTGATTACATAATTTATTATGTTTATTACTATCTCAGTATACTATATGTGGGCACGGTGCTAATGCATATTATTAGTAACTATTATAGTGTCTCAAGTTTATACAGCAGAGGAATATACCGAGTACTCTTGCTTGCGATGATTCTTATTATTTCATGTGTAGTTTTGTAGTAAATCAATCTGTGATCTCTTTGCCGATGCTGTGATTTTATTTGACTGTGATAATGAGAGGGTCTGTGATCGTGTTTAATTGTATAATATACAATTAAACACGATCACAGACCTTCCCATCACATATTATTCTTGGCCGGCCTGGGGGGGCCCCCTTGGCGCTTTTATTGAGGTGTGCGGTTTGCCTCTGCGGTAGACCGCACAGTTCGTAGGGCTACCTCTCCAGTAATGGATTGGTGGCCCCGGGAGCCGCCATGGTGGGTGGGTCCGGACGCTCCGGCCGGCACGGTAGCGCCCCACACACCTTATTCCTGGGAGTACCGATCACACTAGTTCCTATTACACTTAGTTCCTGTTCTTCATCGTTTTATATAGTTGTAGCTCTTCATTGTTAACTTTTCTGCCTAATTATAATTGTTGTTGATGCCTTGCCCTACATGTTAGAATTAGATAGTAAGTTACGTAGCAATATTTGTACCGACTTATACTATGTACATATAATATATGTACCTACATATTATGTACCTACATATTATGTACCTACAGTATAAATAATAAAATGTCAATATCAATATACTATAAACTGTGAGTCGTTGTTTTTGTCGTTATGATTGTTCTGTACCAAAAGCCGGTGTTATCATCAATTTTTTAATTTTACCATAAAATTTCATCTTCTATTTCACTCGGTTTCACTAAATAAAACATCCTTCGAGCCCTGATGAAGATAAAAAATATACCGAAAGCTCGGCAAAGGTGTTGAATTTCTAGTTGACCCCAGTCCTAATCAATTGACGTTGTCTTTTGGCTGTGAAGTTATCAATGTTTTGTAATCAATGACAACTTCGTCGCTAATCATTTTATTATTTATATCAAAACTGTAATGAAAGTAGTAGTTTGAAATACATGCAAGACCGCTGAAAGGTGGCATGGTCTCTAATTCACTGTTCACTCCTTCTGCATTTGCACACTTGTGGCACACTTATAATGAAATATTTATTAATCCAAGACACACTAAGAGCAAAAACACTTATGTTGGAATAGTTCGTTTCTTCTATAATTCGTTATCATAATAGAGAGTTACAGCAACATTTGGAACTGTTTAGACGTGAGATGCTGCTAGGGCAAGCATCGAGTGGATGCTAACTTTCTGACGTAAGTTTCACGTCAATCCCGTAAGGCTCACGTGATTGACATTGCTTTAGATTTTTTCAACACTCCATAGGTAACGTCGTCGTACGTCGTTCGTTGAACCGATAAAGGAAAACAGGAAGGAAAATATAAGGAAATCAATGAAGTACGTTCGTTTATTACCCAAAATAATCGTAAAAGTATAAATAAATAAATGCAAAATGAATGTGAGTACCTAATCGTGCATTTCAGTCCATCCCCTTGTCTGAGGAGTAGACAACTGAATTCAATGAGATTGGTAGTTTATGATCAACCTCGGACTAATCAATCTTTTCGTATTATATTCCAATATTACCTTTTCGAATTAAAATAAATACGAAGTCGGTCAAAAAGGTAGAGGAAACTTGCCTTCAATGGGGAAGAAATTGAGATCGATCGTCCAACTGATCTCATCGAAATCAAACATTCTTCAGACGCCGCAACAGACTGAAATGTATAAGGGAGCAATATTCACTTCAAGCGAAATGTATAAGGGACTAATTCTTCAATGTTCAATTCACTTTACCGCGAGCCAAAGATAAAGAACTCGCAAAAGATTCACCGAAACTCTTCAAAACGAAAGAAACAGAATGATCAGCTGATTGACGGCGGCCATTAGCTCAGCCACAAAAACAAGGAGATGAGTAGTAGGTTATCTCACGTCGAAAACGCGACTCTCACATAATTTACGCGAGAGGGCCGAGTCAACCATCTTCCGTGAGCCTCACAATCTTGGCCCGCTGTAACTCTATTATGATAACATATATACATATATTTGTTTATGCAGCACTAATGATTGATAGAATGTTTTCTATTCGACTTCCTCTGAAACTCATTACATAATATGTAATGGAAATATGTAAACGAATAGAAAACATTCTATCAATCATTAGTGCTGCATAAACACATATATTCATGCAGAGAAAATCTTCCTGAATCAAAAATGTAGATTGACTAGTGCAGAAATGAATATTTCCACATACGTGACTTTGCGCTTTTACTTTCGATTATGCTCACAATTACACTAAATTCAACCATTAACTGAAATAACAACAAAATTAGTTTATATCTTCGTGTTGTATTAATCATTGTGTTGTAGGTCCAGTCCAGGTAGCATCTAATGCCTCATTGGACAAACCAGTGGGATCTCCACAAGCAAATCACAGCGAAAAACCTAGTTTGACTGAAAAAAGTCCCAAGAAAATTGAAGAAAAGAAAACGAGCGGTACAGCTAATAAGGCCACACTGGACTCGATTAAGTGTAAGTTTCACAGTATCTTCTTTAATTTTAACCCATTTCCGGCCACTGATGCATTTTTGCATCGTCATAATAATTTTTTTAAATAATATTTAAATTTAAATAATATTTTAATATTATTAAAATAGTGGAAAATTTTTGTAGAAGATTTTGTTATCGTTTATGGAATTCCTAAACTTTTCAAAAACAATTTTCTTCGACATTCGGGAGTTCAATGAGATTTGGGAAATATTTTTGAAAGAGGCCTTTCGGCCAAAAGCGTGATTATGGTGGCTCAAATTCGATCCTGGGCGAGTGAGCGTTATGGCCCATGAGTCGAAACAGATTTTGGTCCATAAATACATTTTTACATTTTACCTAGATCTTTTTAGATTTTTACCAATTAAATGGATAAATCGTATCGATTTGGAAAACTGAGACCTCTTAAATCCTATAAAATGTTAAATTCATATAATTTGGAGCATTTTTGCTCTCGATTGGTGAGCAAATGAAGCCTTATTTCGGCCGGTATTCTGTAATATAGTTCATCCTCCTCCTCCCATTACTCTACTCTTTCTACCCTCGGCTTGAAATGGGTTAATTAAGGTCATGCGTTTTTATCGAAAAATGGTATTAAAATAGCTTAAATTGTTATGTTTAATTTTATTCATTATGGAAATTTCAAACTAAATTCTCCAATTTACGAGAATCAATCTAGAATATTAGGAAACAGTAGAGAGATATTTTCACATAAATTAAATTAAATCAGGGTTCAGGTTATTATTTCTGGTTCCGGTCATTAAATGACCTGCCGTGCTAAGCCAGAAAGTCGTATCTTGACTTCACCCAACTTTCGGGAAAACGACCTAATAGGTTTCGTGGCGAAATAATTCTTTCGCGGGATTATTTTTCCTCCTTTTACCACAAGTATAGCTTTTTCTTAAAAAGAAATTAGTAGCCGAATCGATTTCTGGAGTCAAAATATAACATTTTTGAGTGTAAATTGTCAAAAACGAGATTACGCTCTCGTAAACCCGAAGTTACGACTATTCTGTTAATTTTAATTCTTGAAACATTAATTCATTTGAATTAACATTTTAATTCAAGAAACCATTTCACATTGATTATTTTGTCATCCTACTTGGCTCAAAGTCAATCGTATTTCATATCTCTGTTCAGAATGTAAGAAAAAACGTCAAGTCACCTCTAAATGTAGAGTTTTCAGAGGCAAAAAGTCGTATCATGCCGATTTAATGCAAGTCGTATCGTCGAAATAGGCAGATTCCCGTATCAGTGTCAAGATACGAGTTTTCTTCTTCTGAATCGCTCTGATACGACTAGTTTATTAGCAAAATCAAGTCAACACGTCTTAACGCGAAAGTCGGGAGGCTTGTTTGAGGCATTTCCAATAGAGATACGTCTCTAAAACTCCGAAAATCGATAGAAATCAACCCCCAAACCCCCGGGTACCAATAACTCAATTTGGTCAAATTTTCACGTTACGACTTGCTGGCTTAGCACAGCAGATTTGGTGGTCTCTCCAGTTCGAAAAATATGTTAAAGACGCAGGACTTTAAGTAAGGTCTGACTATAGGTCTGCCACAGGAACTTTGCATCCCTGTGGCGCATTCTTCTGGAGAACATAGAACTAATAATTAGAGATAATTATTATCACTTATCATCAAGCAGATTCCCGCGCCTATGACAATGTTTCGGGAATGTCTCCCCTAACAACATGTTTTGGATGACGAAAAGGCTATGTGCTAGACCCACTTGGTACCTAGTCTACCGGAATTTGCTGGTTATCGGAATCCCCCTCATAAAGCATCTCATTTTTGTGAAGCTTTGGAATCGGACCTTCAATCAATCAGTAGGAAAACTCGTCTCTCAATTAATTTTGAAATTTCAATTTTTTTCAAATTTGAAATTTGAAATGTTTAAGTTAATTTCAAAGTTGAGTTCAATATTATTTTTTGAAATTAAATTTTTGCTTCACAATCAAGTTTATCTTGAAGAAATAAGCGTTTCACTCTAAATAGGGAGGATGGTCCCCAATGAATGAGAGGGTGGTCCCCAAGGAATTTGTTGGGGGCGGCAGGCGTCCGAGAATATGCCGGAGGAGACGGGCGGGTGGGTTGCGGCGGGCAGGGGGGTGACGAGAGGGTGGGTGGCTTTGAGGAGACGGGCGGGGGTGGGGGAGAGAGAGGATACAGAGCAATCTTCCCGAAGTCAACAAAAACCACGTTTTTTGAACTATTTTCTCAAATTTTCGACACTTTTAACAAAGTAAAATGAAATCCGATTGAAACGGGACCACTATGGATACTTGTAGAACACATTTCAAAAAGAATCAGGCAGATTGGTGCCCAAATAAAAAAATGCTAATGGTACAAACAAAAACAAAAATCGTCGTCCCACGACACACTGAATTGTATCACACCGCGAATGAAGTCGGTCAAAAAGGGACTTTATTTCCTTCCTACTGCAGCTTGAAATTCTTGCATTTCCGAAATTGAAATTTCGAGGCACTACACAAACATAAAATTTCTCACGGCTCCAATTTCCGTGTCAAGGTTTCACCATGGAAGGTTGACTCGATCGTTATAGTTCGCAGATCCGCCACCTAGGGGGCGCCACACGGATGCAAAGTTTCTGTGGTAGACCTGTAGCGTACCACATGCCGCAGAATGTAAGAAAGAAACTTGAGGTGCTCGTCCACTAGGTCGACAATGCGGCGCGAGTCGAACATTTTTCACACACGCTACTGCTCTCCAAACTTCTGGAGAAGTAGCAAAAATGATGTTATGATAAAAATTTAAGTAAAATAAGTTATTCCATTTTGTTTTATTATTTTCAATAATGGACCTTTGGAATCGACCAAGAAATGTCTTTTAACCCCCCTCAAAATTTGTTGGTTTACGTTTCAAGGTATGTAGAACCCAAAAATTGAATAAAAATTTGGCCATCCGTGCCCCGTATGGTCCCTCACTTACCATTGACTGATTTTGAAGAAATTTGGTATGTAGGCTCCATTTGGGGTCTAGTTGTGCCCCGAAGATTTTGGTTGATGTAAAGTCAATTCTCTGGGTTGAAAAATAAGGGTTAAAATTTTGAAAACGGCCCAAGGCCCACTTTCACCAAAAGTTGTTCAAATCGCGTTTAACTAAACGCCTTGATTGTTAATCTGAAGGAATAAACCCGGCAAGATGGCGAGTGTCTTTCACCAACCCAAATCAAAATTAAATGGCGATTGAGATAATCGAGCTTAGCTAACCTTGAAATGTCGAGTGAAATGAACGAAAGTTGGACATTATGACGCATTTGGAGCAATAGAAGCATTGAACAACAACCACTCCCGCGCTTGATATTAGTAGATTCTCGCCTTGTTCAGTGATACGAGTTCGTCGCGAGTCATTTCGATTTCTTTATTGCCAATCACCTACTTCTGATACAATATGGATTCATTCAATTTTTTATTAGTTAATAATTCGTATTAATAAAGGTAGGTAAGTTAAGGACGACCTTTCTTCTGTTCGACCTGTTCCCGGTTTACAAGGTATTTCGTCGGGAACTCTAGCCGAGTATCAATCAAATTTAGGACTTTGATGACCGTGGGCTTGGTAGTGAGGAACACGTTGAAGGATTCTCCTCGGACGTCTCCTGGGGACGTCGTCGTTGTTGTCAGACGAGTCATACATTATTTGTAATGGCCTATCCATTTCCAAACACAAAACACTTCCGAGAACACCCACAAAATCTCACAAAAATAAAAAAATGTTCACTGCGCGGCCATATTGAATTTGTAGTTAAACGACCATACCGAGTTTATTTGGCCGACTTTCGACCGTTTAAACTCGAACCCCTCGAGATGGAGTTTAAACTCGTAAATCGCTCTGGTGAAAGACGTTTATTGCTTAACGTCGATTATCTCTTGGCACTCTTGGTTTAAATTCGTCTCGAATGTTTGGTGAAAGTGGGCATAACTCGAAAAATTTTGATATTTATTGTTTGATATTTATTTATTAATTTTCAAATGATATTAACCGCCTAAAAGGAAGGAAGAGGACCAACGAGCCCCATTTTTGTGCAGGTCAATAAATAAACAATCAATCAATCATTCTTTAACTCAGTAAAAGTGACAATCACGTTATTTCTATTTTTTCAGCATCGGCTGAAGATGTGGTCATAAGTTGTAATGACACCTTGTCCAACTATGCAGGTAAGAACATTCAAAAAATAGGTACTTCAAGAAACCATCGTGAGGCTTGTCCACATGTGCGAAACATTGGAAGCAGATCAGGTACACTGAAATGTTTTTCATGGAAACTTTACTTACGGTTCCCCAAGACCACTGGCATTCAAATTGTAAAGCGTTTTTTCTCTGAGCTAATATTTTCTTCGTCTCTTTTTGGTTACATTCCTCAAAAGTGCGCTCTAGCAGGAGTTTCTTGGTCCCTAATGTTACCTTCTGTGTACATAATGGTTCGGACGTGTTGACAAGTCTCAGTTTGAAACACATTTTGTGGTTGTTTTTTTTTACAAACTCATCTCTTGTGGGTCGTCTGGTGTTTTTGTCACGACACGAGCCGAAATTTCACGACATCCTTAATGACCAACAATGCCGTACAAGTCGTCACACGTGCGCACTTAGCATTATTTGCTGGCTGCATGGATATTACACGCCTACAGTGTCGCTCTGTACATCCCGGCAAACGTGAAGAGAACTCTATAATGACATAACAGTTTCACATATTGGTTATTGGTTGATTGTTACCTCATAGCCTCTACTTATACTGAGATCAGTCTGTGTGTAACTAATACGAATGGGAGGGACAATTAGGTAAGTTGGTAACTAACAAAAGCAGTATTGGATTGTGTTGAAACTGTGAAACTCATTCAATATGCGATTGAAGGGACCATCATGAAGACATTGTGACTCTAACCGAAATGAGTACCAGATTGAAAAACGCTGCAAATTATTATTCAAAAGTTTATTCTTTTTCTGTACAGATAACACGCTAAGTAACTTCCAGCAAAACATCATTATCTAACGTTGAGAATGAAAAGTACACTCCCGTATTTCACGAAACGTGTAACTTAGTGCCCTTCATGCCTTTCATTCAACTATCCCGATTGCAGGCTGTATGTTGTTCTGATAGTCGTTGGTTGACTTGAGCTCATTTCGGCCAAAATTCCATCTACTAAAGGCACTCGTCGTTTTAATTTTTTAGTCATTTTGAGTTTGGTATTCATTTGAAGCCCTGAAGAAGAAAGCATAGATTGGCCTCCAGAGAGCAGGCGTATCATTATTCGAATAATTGAACAAAAATTTCATCCTAGAAACTAGGGATGGGTATCGATACTCGATATTTCAAAATATCGATACTTTCGTACCGATACTCGATATTTTAGTATCGATGCTGCACTATCCGATATTATTGGATATCGATACTTTAGATCCGATATTTCTAAATATCGAATATCGATACAGTTCTCGCGGAAAATTCACCAAGATGGCTAAAAAATGAAGGAGGTAGAGTGGCTTTTGGGTCATTACTCTTTGGTTGCACAAATAACGTCTATATCATGGAGAAAATCACTCTATCAGATTCTTGATAGTAAAAAATGAGTAAAAATTGTTTGAAAAATTATTTTTCTTGAGAATTTTGGATAATATTGATAGTTTGTGACACTAAAGTATCGATACTCGATATTTTTTAAATATCGATACTCATGCCCAACGATACTTGGAATATCGATACTCGGATACGATACAGTATCGATACAAAATATCGATACTTTTATAACGATACCCAACTCTACTAGAAACACTATCAAGTATCTTTTGGAATTAGCCAACACTGTTCAGAGAATACTACTTATAACTTGTTTGAATTTAGCTGATTTTCTGATATTGAGGACCAGTATTAAAAAATTGATTGATTGAACTAACTTACCTAAGTGAAGTTCAATCATATTATTCTAGCCCAGTAAATAGAGGATCCAAAGTAGGGTCGAGCTTGCAAAATATGGAAGAAGAGATATTATTTTCTAGGATCGTTTGGTAAAGTGTGAGTATGGAGAAACCAAGTTTTCGACCTCGAAAGCCCTTGGAAAAACTTTTGGTGGGCTAAAAACCACGAAATTTTCGGACTTTTTTCAGTTTTTATATTTTTATGTCTGAACGTCGCATCTTAGCGAAATATTGACCAAATACATAATGAAAGATCATTAAATTCTGTGTCGAATGAACTGGTCACACTTCAAATTGGGACCTGTACAACGGTCACAATTGATAGTCGAGAAACATTGATATTTCCAAAAATCGTGGAACCCCCACTTTGAACGTTGTGTTATCATTGCAGCATCAGTATCAATCGCAACCCCTCTCTCTAAAAGTTGTAGGGAGAGTAACTCCTTGAGTAGGTGAGTAGTTAATTAGGTTAAAATTTGTCAATTGTGACCGTTGTACAGGTCCCAATTTGAAGTTTGACCAATTCATTCGACGCAAAATTTGATGACCTTTCATTATGTATATGGTCATTATTTCGCTAAGATGCGACGTTCAGATGTAAAAAGATGAAAACTGAAAAAAGTCCGAAAATTTCGTTTTTTCGAGGTCGAAAACTTAGTTTCTCCATACTCACACTTTACCAAACGATCCTAAAAAATAATACCTCTTGTTCCATTTTTTGCAAACTCGGACCCCTCTATTTACTGGGCTATTCCTAATAAACACTCTAATATGTACAACAACTCACCCAGGCTTTACCTCTCCCAGGTAGAGATTATCCTACCACTCTCGTTTCACACTCTTAACGCGGGTCAATAATCAGCAGGACTGTCCCCGGCCTAGACGAAAAACCTTCCCATTGACTCTCTCCTATTCACCGTCCTCCATGTGTGGTTTTCGCATGTTTTTGTTGGTTTTCTCATGATATGTTGGACAGACTGAAGGGTTATAATCTCTCATGGGACTTTGAAACTGTTTTACCGCTGAATTACTGATTTTTGAACGTTTGAAAGTCTCCTTCAAACTTCGCCTCGTCCACCATTTGTGGACGGCAGGCTGAGGGAAGGACCGCAGCGTCCACCACCGGTGGACACCCGCGTTGAGATTGTTCATCGATGAGCAGCCTAACCTGATCGGGGGTAGGTTACAGGGAATACTTGGAGGAGGGATAGATGGAAGACGAATGGGTTGGATGAGGGCACTTTTTTTTTTGTCGTTACCCTTTTTATTCGCTGCAAATTTGGTGAATTGAGCAAATACTACACATGTTCACATATATTAGTTTTCCATGTGGAATATTCATCTGAGAAACACTTCAACAGGCAAGGGGGTCATAGGTATTGTCGGACGTTTTGGTTTTCAACTATCAATGGAATAATGATACACTTTTTCTGGAGGTCAATCTAGGCAAGACTCCTTCTTCAGGGCTTCAAACGAATACCAAACTCAAAATGACTGAACATCAAGATGTACTTAAATGCCATCAGAAAAATCTGGGGCTCAGCAATTTTGGGGCTCATTTCCAAAACTCCAGAAATTGTAAATAACCCGTAAGTGTTCATAGGAAATGAGAAATATAATATTCATGGGAATGCTTGAAAGATACACTGTTTGGTTTTGGGATACAAATTGCATTTGGCTGGTTTTTGATCAAAGCATACTGTCACTCTAGCGTCTTTGAAAATCTGTGGAAGCCACCATGCGCTACTATCAATCTTCATTTCACAGAGAAAACATGCGAGTAGAAGCTATTTCCATAGTCAACCTAATCGCATTCTTTATCAATCCGGTTTTTGCAGAAGATCTCCTTGAAAGAGCCCTGGAATGTGAACCTAGTTCGACACCTACAGTTGGTAGGCAACTATACCGTCGTCCACTAATCACATGTTGCATGAATCTAACACAGAATGAATTTGCATGTTTTGATTTGCTAACAATGAGTTCGTGACAGGAGGAGGATCGTAGGTTTGGTGACTGGTAGGTTTGCTTCGGCTTAGATACGGCATGACGTATTCTCAATCTGGCTCCTTATTGGCAATCGGAGCACGATTTGGTGCCAGATTCTACCGCAATAGTATGGCGCCAGATCGGGTATGGCTAATCCTTATAATAATATGGCGCCAGATTGAGAATACGTCACGCCGTACCTAAGCCGAAGCAAACCTACTAGGTACTCCTCATTTCCTGAACTTGCAATATGTTTGGATTTGATGGTTTGAATCCTGGGCAACCGGATCGTAGAGGTATCAGAGAGTTTTGATTTACGTTTATCATGTTGACCTCTTATTTCAATTATTATATTAAATAACTCTTCGGGTGTTGACGGGTGAAGATTTTTACTCAGGTCGGTTGTTTTATGCTTTATTCTTTTTTCTCCCAACGTTTCGCGTTTACGAAAAAACGCATCTTCAGGGGTTTCCTACAGACAACAAAACAATATTAGGAAGGATAAGAAAATTAATCACCCATTATCGGTTTTCACATCCTAACTAACCTAAAAGCTACTATAATATACTACATACTTACATTAAATCTTCATTTCTAAGTGAAACAACGTCGGATGTACCGTAGATACATATTAGTCAGGGAGGTTTTTTTGGTAGGTACAATTATTCATACCTGTTGTGTGCAACAAAACCACATTAAATTAATAAGTTATACAATTAAAGTTATGAGACCCTCAAATATTCATTAAATTTACTATTTCTGCATCAACTTGTCAAACATTATCATTACATACCTTGTCATTCATTTCGTTTCATTTCAGCAGATAAACCAACAAAATTAAAGCTTTTATAAAAATGTAACAACAATAACCGACCAATTGACTAGAAAGGCACATGACTAGACTTTTTAATAATAACTAATAATTGCATTTTTGCTAGGAACATATTAACTAATTAATTTGAGTAAAATACTGTCTAATCACAGTCATTATCAGCTGATATCACAGTTCATTTTTATTGCCTTGATAGTTCAAGATTAGACACAACCACTTCCCACAAACAATAGGAATGTGGTGTTGTCATGGTGGAATACAGTAAAATTTATTTTGGAGTTATTAAAATTAATTATTGCACACATCAGGTTTATTTGCTATATTAATTTGTACGAGGTTCAAACAAACAGAAGAACTTTGGGTTTAAAACTTTTAAATCATTCTTTCTGATGTTGTACACATCATTTCCACCTTTCACAATGTGGATATTTTCAAGGATTTTTCTCTTTTTCATATTATGTTCATTAGCTAATATTTTCACTCCATCGATATCAATTTCATGCCTGACATTTCGGCAATGCTGGGCAATCCCAGACACGCTGGTCTTCTTATTATAAATGTCCTTGTCGTGCTCTATTAATCTTTTTTTGAGAGGTCTATATGATTCTCCAACATAATAATTTTTTGAACAGTCATCGTTTTTACAACTTAATTTATATATACAATTTCGTTTTTCAAGCTTCTCTACTTTATCTTTGGTCCTTGAAAGACTCTTTCCAATAACATTACCATATTTCCAAGCGATCGACACATTATGCTTCTTCCACATTCCTTGGATATTGCCAGCAACCACTGGGTTGTATGTGAAGGAAACATAGGCTTTTCTATTAGAGTTATCGGGGTTTGGGTTGACGATATTCTTCATCAGACTTTTGTTTTGGACATTTTGTGCTGTGTCTTTCATTGTAGTGATTTTATTACTACTATCATTCTTTTGGGCTTCAAGTTTACGGATAGCAAGGAGAACTTTGGACGGAGTCTTTATTTGAAACTTGGGTGTATCTTTAATTTCACGATTTGCATTACTCAATTTAATTTTCTGTATGGCTTTGTTAATTTGAAAACGAATGATTTTAATTGGATAATCATTTGCCGAACAGATAGTAATGATTTTATCCTTAACTTCATCATAATACTTAATAGATGTTCTGAGTAGAGCATTGTACGCCATATTATAGATCAAATTAGACTTGAAATATTTGGGGTGGCTTGAATGGAAATTTATCATTTTTGCCGAAAACACTGGTTTAGTATACCATTTGAACTCCAGCTTTTTTTCATTTCTAATTATACTCATATCAAGGAACGGAATTTCCCCTTTCATCTCACATTCCATTTCGAACTGTAGTTTCTTGTTATACTGATTAAATATTGGTTTAATACGGTCAAGATCCTGCCTCTTAATACTCAAAATAAGGTCATCATAGTATTTATATATAAATTTAATCTCTAACTTACTATCAGCAATTACAGTTTTTATTAAATGGTTCATCACAATTCCGGCAGCAGTACCTGAAATTGAGTTCCCCATCTGGAGGTTTTTCCCTCTATAATGCTCCTTATTATGCACAAAATAGCCATCCTCGCAACAAATCCGAAGTCCCTCCAGAAAATGTAAGTATGTAGTATATTATAGTAGCTTTTAGGTTAGTTAGGATGTGAAAACCGATAATGGGTGATTAATTTTCTTATCCTTCCTAATATTGTTTTGTTGTCTGTAGGAAACCCCTGAAGATGCGTTTTTTCATAAACGCGAAACGTTGGGAGAAAAAAGAATAAAGCATAAAACAACCGACCTGAGTAAAAATCTTCACCCGTCAACACCCGAAGAGTTATTTAATATCAGAGAGTTCCTAGTAGTTCTGGTTCGGCTTAGGTACGGCGTGACGTATTCTCAATCTGGCGCCATATTGGCAATTGGAACACGCTGTATCTGATTTGGTGCCGGATTCTACCGCAATAGTATGGCGCCGGATCGAGTATGGCTAATCTGATAATAATATGGCGCTGGATTGAGAATACGTCACGCTGTACCTAAGCCGAAACAAACCTAATAGGAACTCCTCATTTCCTGAACTCGCAATATGTTTGGATTTGATGGTTTGAATCCTGGGCAACCGGATCGTAGAGGTATCAGAGAGTTCGGTTTAAATACGGCGTGACAATCCGGCGCTGTATTGTTGATAAGGACGCGCTGTATCCGATCCGGCGCCGGATTCTACATTCTACATTCTACTACAGCGCTGGATCGGATACAGTGTGTTCTTGTCACGCTGTATTCAAGCCAAACCAAACCTACTAGGAACTCTATTTTCCAAGACCTAACTACCATCTCGAGTACCGTAAAACCGTCAAACTTTACCCCAAGATTTAGTCCAAAACATTTCCAACTACAATTTCTTCCACTCGAAATGGGTTAAATTGATTTTTTTTAAATAAGTGAATTGTTGTTCAGGGCTTCCTAAACATTTTGAGTGGTCGAGCTCATTGATCAGATAATTGTAACCCCCTATTCAATTGTTTAAATGTTGGAGTAAAGTTACCTACGAGTGCGTCGATCTTTACTCCACTCTGAAAAACTCACAGTTATCGCTACAGAAACGGGCAGTGGTGCAATGTTACCCGTCGGAATTGAATTCATTACCCCAGAAATACTTATTAGAATAATATTGTAAATCACAACTTATGAGACCAAAGCACGTTTATGTTCATATCATAATGCAGGTGTTCAGTTGTAAAGTTTTGGCAGGGGCGCGTACCAAGCTTTTTCTCATTTCTTCTCCCCATCTCTTACTTCTGCAACATGAGATACACTAGAAACCTTACATTCAACACTGCTAAAATTATAAAACTCAAATATTTTTCGAGATTAAATAAGAAAAATATGAGTGAGGCTACCTTTACCCCCAGCCTTTATAGTGGAGTAAAGATACCCGGTTTTTGGAGTAAAGTTACCATCAAATTTTTGGTAAACAAAGGCATAACTAAGAAAACACTTTTTTGAGAATTTGATTAGTGTATTTTGTTCAAAATAAGATATTGAAAGTGATATGATGAGGGCTTGCCTGGTAAATCCACTCCAAACACCTGATATGGAAGAAATTTTGGAGCACGAGAAACAGGACAAAAACAGCTGAACAGGAAACTATGACTGATAACAGCTGATAACATGGATAAAGGCGCCATTGCAAGCCACATCGATTCTCTGGGATGTGGAGTATAACGAAAACACAATAGCTAACTTTTATCTAAGTTCTACCACGCTTACGTCACAATTGAAGATTCTCACTTTTTGGGGTAAAGTTACCTCTGGTGGGGTAAAGTTTGACGGTTTTACGGTACGAAAAAAAGGCAAGATCTTTGCCCAATCTCGTTTGTGACAAAGAGTTGGGAACTGAACACATTCAATCCTCTAACTGGTGTTTGGCTTGTGTCTCCCCACCTTATGTCTTTTTGGTGGAAGTGTGGAATTAAATTCTTCAGAATAATGTGATGTACAGTAGGAAGATAATGTTGAATGGGGTTAATGACTTGAGAAATTACTTTGCGTTCAATTGATTGACTTTACATAAACTTGTGGTTTGGCTGGAGAGAGTCAGAATTCGTCGTTAGATGGAGCTAGAAAATTTGATCAGAGCCTGTTCTTCCACCTCCACTATGGCTGGCAGATTGATGATTCTCTCGACTTCCTTTGAAAATGAAATGAAAATTGCCTATCCTTCACATTATCTACCGCCTAAACTTCAAATATTTCAGCTTAAATATTTGTAAATATCTTTTAATAGCTCTTTACTTGTATAAATTGCCACTTACATTTGTTGATTTACTCTTTTTTGTTTTATTTTACAGAAGTGTCTTCATTAAAAACACCAAAACTAAGTGGTGAGGAGCACAAGAAAAAAGAAAGGAAAGGTAAATGCGAGGCTCTCTTCAAGGAACGAAACCAAGCTCCAGAAGTGAATAAAGGGAATTTAAAGGCCAGCGCGAATTTTGGAGGAAGCTCCAATTGCCCTCCAACCATTGGCATGCACAAATTACCAGCAATAGTTTCTTCCCTGAGAACTCAATCCAAACCAATAGTTTTGAGAAAACTCTGTTCTAAGGTTAAATCACGGTCGAACAGTGCAGTTGAAGTGGAGCAAGAACACGATAAAACTTCGAATGCTAATAAACAATCGGAGAAGGAGAGTAGTGTTGAGGAATCTTCGAGAACTAGCAAAGATAAAGGGGCGGTCAAAAGTCGAGAAGATCAGGAGGATAAACGTAAATTTGAGGTTGAGCGCGGGCATAAAAAAACCGCGAATGCAGAAAAACTGATACAGAAGGAAAGTACTGTTGAAGAAACACCGACAACACCGAAGAAAGTTTTAGATGCAGTCAAAGGGCGAGAAGCTCAGGAGGAGAAACGTAAAGTTGAGGTTGACCGTGGGCATAAAAAACCTGCAAATTCAGAAAAACTGATACAGAAGGAAAGTACTGTTGAAGAAACACCAACAACACCGAAGAAAGTTCTAGACGCTGTCAAAGGTCGAGAAGCTCAAGCAGAGAAAAACGATGGAAAGGTGGAGAAAAGATCGTCGGAAGATAGCCAATTAACGAAATCTGCCAAGGTACAATTAGCCTTAAAACGCCAGAAAAGGCTCGAATCTCCTCCTTCGTCTTCTCCAGAGAAAAAAGGTGTATCCAAACCGTCCAATACTGATTCATCGCTCGACAAGAATGCTGTTACAGCAACATTGACGGATGTCGTGAGTCACTCTGAGGTTTCAGCTATTGCAGATCCTGAACCCTTGATTGATACGGTGAAGAAAGATGCCAAGAAAGATGTCTCAACAAAAAGTCGATCGAATTCGAAAACAAGCTCGAAAGCGGATTCTAAGGAGAAGGGTGTCGCTAAAAGTAAGTCCGAAACCTCCAAAGGATCGCCCAAACATGAAGTGGTCAGAAAGGATTCCACAAATACTGGCAATAAACATGACAAAATATCCAAGATTCCAGGGAGTAACAGCAAGGAAGTTTCTTCTGTTCCAACTGTTTCCCCTGTGGATAGCGCATCAGCGATTAATAATGAAAAACCTCAAACTTTAACATCTGCAAATGATGTTACTCCGACGTCAAGCAGCCCAAAAGTGTCATCATTGAGATCCGAATTCATTTCTGAATTAACCGAACCATTACCAACTACGGAGACTCGCAAGCAGTTACTTCTTCAGCTGGCCTCAGAGATTACTGAGAATAAAGCGCTAAATCCTCCCGAAGAAGTTCAGAAGGGAGTTTTGGGTCTGGTTAGTATTGGGTCGGACGATTTGATCCAAGACAAAATATTAGGCGTGGTTGAAGGCATAGTGAAAATCAAGGTTGAAATGAGTGAGAGCTTGAATAAGAAGAAAAATGCTCCATTAGAACCACCTACTGAAGAGGAACTGGGTGAATTTTTTTCGGAAATTTTTTATAACGATACTCCTCCGCTAGAAGGAGACGAATCTGCAGTGAGAAGTAATGCTGACTCTGTTGGGAAATCTGCAACTGCTTCTACTCAAGCTTGCTCTCCCGATTTAGCATCCGATACAAACTCCGTTAACCCTACTTCAGAAAAAAAGAATGAGGCTGTTCTTCAGGCTGATAATTTGAAAGTTGGTCGGAAAGAAAACGATAGTCTTGGGTCAAAAGAGAAGCCCACTGCCGGCTCAGTCAACGCTTCAAATGATTCAACGCTGTCTCCAGTATGCAAGTCACAAACTTTTTCAACCGTGTCTGGCACATCACATGACATTGAGGTGTCAAAAGAACCTGGTGCAGACGTCCCCGCCATTACATCTGAGACGGCAGAGAATACCGAAATGGGCAAGAATAACAAAAACACCGACCTGATTGCCCAACCGTTGTCCAGCTCGGAAGGACCAGTTCCAGATGCTGACGGCCCGTATGAAATCAGCAGCCAAGAATCAGTTGTGGAAATTGTGGATGTTGATGACAACGCATCGTCCTCCCAGAAAAGTAAGTCTCAGTTGACATTTCTTTCATCTTTTAGCAAACCTTACCAGTTATTCAGACTTGAGAGTTATATTAATTAGAAATAAGTAAAAAGGTATCTCTAAGTACAGTAGATTGAAGAGGTGATCGACAGTAGAAAGTTCGGTGTAAAAACGGGGCTGTCGAGCGATCGATACTTAAACACGTTCCAAGTCTCAGACAACGCCTGAAGGATCTTATTTCCCTCCAAGTTCCCAGCCTGAGCAACTCACCTCTAATAGGAGTTTCTAAAAATTGCTTGGAGTCCCTCTACTCAGCATAACATCAAGTATCAATGAAGTAACATGAAAATACACTTCCGGGAGACTGTCGGTTCTCTTATTTGTTATTCATCGTGTTTACTTAAATGGTGTGCTGCGTCGTGAATGTGTGTTTCGAAGTAAGTACATTTTTTAATTCTATTGCGCAATATGCACAATTCTACAAATATGACAGTGACTCGAATTTTGCTCCACAGTTAAGTACTATACTCAACTTTCGAGTGGACATTTTAGTTTTAAATGAATTATGAAGCAATGGGGTATTTCAGTCAATTTTTTATATATTTTTTTTTTTCCAAAAGAGTATGGCTCAGGAATAACCTGTTCGTCGAGAAAATGTTTTTAAAAAATCAGAGAAGCTAAGGAAAGTTGAAGATTTGAATGGTGTGACGTAGCTAGCCAATCGTGACGTAGCTAGCCAAAACTCTTTGAAAAAGTATCCATGCACAGAGAAGAGATAAAACCCTTGGAGGACCTCTTGGATACTACAAAATACTACCCACACACGCGCGCGGCGTAGTGTATGTGCATTTATGGCGGCCAGCCTTTTTTTCAAACGTGTGATCTCTTTATTTAATTTTTCTACCACATGTTTAGTATCAATGGGCTAAAAGTTGGAGTATAGAGGTTTTCAAGGGTGCTGAATCCAAATTTAAGGTCAAAAGCCTGAATTTCCGACCCACTGAAATACCCCATTGAATAATTTTAATTGACTACAATATGTATGCTTTACAAAATCAATAATATTTTATTATTAAATTTTTTTCAGTAAGAAATTATTATTATTTTTAATTTTTGTTGAAAATTTGTTCAAAATGGATTTGATAGGGTTATACTTACCAACTCTGGGGTCCCATTCGTTGATTTTTGTCTTTAGAATTAACTGTGACCCGCAATTTTTTATCCATTAACTATTTAATTTTAACTGTGACCAGCCATTTTTTATTTTTATCCACCATTTAACACGTTGAACCAGGGAAAAAAAACGCGTTGGTCCCCTGTGGCGGAGAAATTTTTCTTCGCCGAAACGCTATAGCAGCAACATATATTAAAAAGTATATTTTTTCAAAAATTTTGACATTAAAAAAAAGTTGAGAATTCTGAGAATTTATTCTCGGCGTCAACTTGACGCAGCCAGCGGCAGTGTAAAGTTGCTCCAGTTTGAATGGGAAATCAACCCCTATGTGAGTGGGTTGGCTTAGGCCGCCCGTCCACTGGACGCGAATTCTGGCAGCCTTTGCAAGGGAGATAGGTTGATGGCACGTAGAAATAGGTAGGAATCAATCATGTACGACAATATAATACCTAGTTATTACATACCTGGAAAGAGAACGAGTCTTCTCTTTTTTGGGAGGTCTGTAGAGTTGTCTGGCAGAGATTCAAAACAGAAAAAACCGAGTCAAACACACAAAAAAAATCGGATTCGAACCACTGGGTCTTTTTTACGATAATGAACTGAAAGTATGAAACTTATGAGAGGATTGAGCTGATTATTGACACAACCTACAATTAAAATATGTCGATCAACCTTAAAAAGAGTGAATCATTCCGTAAAAATGAATGAAAAATGAGAAACACATAACGAAATTACCGGAGGAGCGCACAAAGATAAGGTGTCACTTTGATAACTGCTCAATTACCTTCAACCTCGACCGATTCAGCTCCGGATAGAACCGTTCGACTCATAATATGTTCATCTATCACGAAAAAAAGCTAGAAAAGAGCGGAAACTGAGAACCTAAGAACAGGAGCAGATATTTTTGAACCTGTTTTGGGGGAGGTGTTTGCTTGACATAGACGCGATCCGCGTCCAACGTGTTAATAACTGTGGTTTTTCTTTTCTGTACTGTATCAGTCACTGACATCATTCCTACACAATCACAGTTCCATTGTATCAGTTCATTGTGCCACCAGGGGAAGAAATAGCTGGAGGGTGGACAAACATTGCCAGTCTTGCGCCTAAGGGCAACCCATGAGAAGACGTTCCTTAGATCTCTTATTTCCTTCATTTCAAGACATAAATTGGGACACTTTTTTTTAAAGAAACTCCCCTGAAAGACGCAGGGGCACGCCATTACTAAAAATAAATAAATAAATCAAATATAATGGGGAGGACGCCCAGGACTCACCCGACGCCGGCCCTTAGGATGAGGGAAGATGAGGAAGGTGGGGTGGGAGAGAGGGATGAAGGGAAGTGCCTCTATAGAACGACCACCAGTTCAAATATGAGCTGAGCAGGACGCGGGTGGTGATACCACAGAGTACCATCTACCGAGTACACCTACCGAGATGCCCAACTCGCGCACCTCCGTGGCACTTTTCCCGCACCACGACGAGGTTGCAGCCATCACCCTGATGTTGTTAGGTGCCACTCTTTTTAGCTCCGACACCGCTTGCCGTAAATCATATGTGTCATATTTCCTTATCTTAGCCCGCCAAGTCTGCTCCATGTCCAAGCTGTCATTGATAACTTGGACATCCAGGATAATGCAAGACTGGTCGGGCTTGATGGCAATGATGTCGGGATTCTTACCCTGGTCACTCAGCATGTGGTATAACCTCTCACTCTCAACATCCCAGCCACTAGATGACAAGGCACCTGCTATCTGCTTGTCGACCTCATCATGAAGTAGAATGCGGCCCCCATGAGTTCGTGAACACTGCTGCACCACATGAAAAGATGTTCACTTCTACTCCGACAGGCACAGCAAAGGGGTAGAGTTGTCCCACGACTACCTCTCGAACACCTCACCGCAGTTGGCAGAGATGCCACACAGACAGTTTGGAAGTGTCGGTAGTCACGGGCCCTGATGCCCTCCGAAGCCCAATCTACCCACTGGGAAGAGATTAGGCTTTACAGTCTTTAGGATTACAGTCTGAAAAATTCAGTACCCTCCTTGGCTCAACAGTCTGCCATGGGCCAGTCGACCAATGACCAGCTTATGAGATCATCCCAGCTATTCAAAGTCTACTTTCTGGCTTGCATCGCTGTACTTATTACCTCCACCCGCCATGTTTAGACGGAGTGGGGGGGGGGATGATTGCTGTTGACAGAGTAGAACCAAAGAACCATGTGATCAAACAATGTCCATAGTCGGGTACGTCACCACATGAGCCCACAAAAATTCAGTTCCATTGGGCTCTTTTAAAGTAAAATGCCAACTACCTGTATGATGAACCT
The DNA here is from genome assembly GCA_009739505.2 of Apolygus lucorum. Taxonomy (NCBI): domain Eukaryota; kingdom Metazoa; phylum Arthropoda; class Insecta; order Hemiptera; family Miridae; genus Apolygus; species Apolygus lucorum. The sequence goes on along the minus strand of CM019170.2, from coordinate 2,959,521 downwards.
TGGAAAACAAGTGTCATTAAAATATTAAACGATTCCTATGTTATCAAATACAATATTTATGATTATATAATTGTTATCGATAGATCTAGTAAACAGCTAGTGTTTATGTATTATTAGAAATGATAAACAGCTTCTTTACACTCATGGATTCCAATAAATTAAAAGACGGGGAATTTTGGTAACATATGATGAACTTGGAATAATTTACTAACAATATCGTAGTGGCCTCCAGTAATAATGTTGTATTATATATCTGTTCAGATAAAATGCCCAAGCCAAGAATACGGCATCGTCGAAGAGTTGTAGATGAAATCGTTCCAACCATTGCTGCGCTTTCGAAAGATAGAACAGTGCGAGGTAACAAATTGCTTCTGCTCCGAAAACTGATGGCTCGACGTTTGTCAAATGAACTCTTCTCCGATGCCCCCAGGAATCGAAGTAAGGCGCCTAAAGTTGGTAGAAAACACGTATCAACTCATTCCTTTCGTGAGTTACCGGTAGAAGTTGCGAAAAACGATACGCAGATATCAAAACCATGTCTGGGGTCTATGGTCGAGGGAGATCCCAAATGTGCCAAAACTGGCGCAGATAATGAAATACAATCTGCTATTGATGCTACCGAATCTGTAGTGAAGGTTCTAGAGCTAAAGGTTCCCGAATCTGCCTTAGAGGTTACAACGCAGGTTATGAAACCTGTTGCACTGGAGGTTACTGATCTCACAGTAGATGCTACCGGACCTGCAGATTCCCAATCATTGGCGGATACAATCGTAATCGATGAAGATCCTCTGACACAGTCTACCGATGTATTTGTCATTACTGATGAAGTGAACTCGATGAAGTGTCGCGAACAAATTCCATTTCTCGAAGATGAGCAGTACCCTCCAAAAAGTGGTAAGAGAGACAAATTTAAAAATATATGTCGCTTTCTCTCTCCTCATATTTGGTGTTTTTATTAACCTAAAGAAGTACAATTAAATGGTACAACATTGCAAATGGTTATGCTATCCCCCCTGGTACCGCCATGGAGTCAGGTAAAATGTGGTATGACGGTGATGGTTATCAATGATTTACCCATTTTATAACCTGCCTACGCCGTATTTCCGGAATAATTTAATACTGGTCTAAATAACAATAGTGATTGTTTTGTATCGTCGAAGTTCGCCAGCATGGCTCAGATATTAATGCCGACGTAGTGGGGTCTGTGCATGAAAGTTCAACGTGAAAAACAAGTCGTCAATCGCATTACTTAGGTCGCTACGGCTTGTACTGTTCGCAGATAGAAAGAATGCGGCTGGTCAATTTCCCGAAGGGTATACCTGCTAACATAGACGACTACCTGTTCCAAAATCTTAGGTAGCCTGTTGAGACGGGCTGGGGAAAGGGAAGAGCCTCAGTAATCGTAATCCATGCATCGAGCTACTCGAGTCGCTCAATCCTTTCACTTCATCATCGGTTGGTAGTCAACAACCCTCGGTCTCATTTTTCCTAGCTTGAATGGCAGGTAGAAGAAGGACTATGTTTTTGGGATTGTAATACACATGGACACCTCACCAAACCATCCGCATTCTTTCAATCTGCCAACAGTAAACACTTCGTCACGCCTTACAAAAATGGTTTCGTAGAAGTAATAAAGGTACGTGGTTTGGACAAGAGAGTCCATTCCTGGTTTGTGAAGCGATCGTGGGTGCTTTAATACCAACTGCTGCATTTTTGTTTTTTTGCACGTTAAACATCCAAAAAAAACCAAATAGCGTTCCCAACAATCAGAGAGTTAAATTTTAGCATGATTTTCAATTTTGTTTTCAATGGGGTGTGCGCATGGGTCGGAAAAACTGTTTATTGTTATTTTTAATCTAAACGACCTCATTCTATGAATTTTGACACCAACTGCGACCTTCTAGCGTGAGAAGACCTTTTTCTATGATTTTTCAAAGTTTAGAATGTTAATGACGTCACAGTGGGCTGCGGGCCCAGGTAGGAGGGGCACGACAAAATTCTCAGGATGAGGTCTACTTTCGAATAATTTTTTTTTTTAATCAGGCGCACCCCCATTGTTTTTGTTTTTTTATACCGATAAAACAAAAGAAAGATTCTCTTTTTCAATATAAATTGTCAAAAACCTTCCTACACATAACCATTTTGCATGAAGCATTTCTAAGCCAAATCTAACATCCAAACCAAATTACACCTTTTTCAGGTCAACTCCAACTTCTTCCAAAACGAATTCCATCTTTTCAAAACAAAATTCATGGATTTCCAAGTCAAATCCGACTTCTTCCAAGCCAAAGTCCACCTTTTCCGAGTTCAATTCAATCTTTATCAAACCAAATTCAAGGGTTTACAACTCAAATCCGACATCTTCCCAACCAAATTCCATCTTTTCCAAACCAAATTCAAGGGTTTACAACTCAAATCCAACTTCTTCCCAACCAAATTCCATCTTTTCCAAACCAAATTCAAGGGTTTACAACTCAAATCCAACTTCTTCCCAACCAAATTCCATCTTTTCCAAACCAAATTCAAGGGTTTACAACTCAAATCCAACTTCTTCCCAACCAAATTCCATCTTTTCAAAACCAAATTCAAGGGTTTCCAAGTCAAATTCTACCTTTTCCAAACCAGATTCAAGGGTTTCAACTCAAATCCAACTTCTTCCCAACCGAATTCCACCTTTTCCAAACCGAATTCAAGGGTTTACAACTCAAATCCAACTTCTTCCCAACCAAATCCCATCTTATCAAAACCAAATTCAAGGGTTTCCAACTCAAATCCAACTTCTTCCCAACCAAATTCCATCTTTTCCAAACCAAATTCAAGGGTTTCCAACTCAAATCCAACTTCTTCCCAACCAAATTCCATCTTTTCCAAACCAAATTCAAGGGTTTACAACTCAAATCCAACTTCTTCCCAACCAAATTCCATCTTTTCAAAACCAAATTCAAGGGTTTCCAAGTCAAATCCGACATCTTCCCAACCAAATTCCATCTTTTCCAAACCAGATTCAAGGGTTTCAACTCAAATCCAACTTCTTCCCAACCGAATTCCACCTTTTCCAAACCGAATTCAACCTTTTCCCAATCAAATTCAAACTTTTCATAATTATTGGCAAAATATCTGAAAATACACAAAAAATTCAAAATCGTTAGCAGTTATGAATCTTTTTTTATAATGAAGTTTTTTGCATTTTTGTTTTTTGAGAAAATTCAACGAGTTCTCCACATTAAAAAACACTTTCCCATCAGTGGAGAGTCTGTTCTCCTGACGCTTGATGGAGCAGTTGCATAGCAGAGCAGTAGTTTTATAGGGAGCAGTAGTTTGTTCGTCTAATAATCCGTTTAAAACCCTATTTGGTTTGGATAAAGTTGGATTTGACTTTTAAAAGGTCGAATTTGGCTTGGAAATGCTATACTATTCAAGTTTTCATGGACTACCGGCTTACATTCGGTAGCTTACTCTACTAAATTACATTCTTTAAATTCAACAAAGTTTCCTTTTTTTATCCCTTTTTATAGTTTGTATGCTTGCGACAAAGCTTGTCGCTGTGCTTGTCTTACCTCGGCAGACTTGGAGGGTTGTAGTAATGAAAGGGTTAATAGATGTGCTTTCTAATCTAAAAAATCGAATTAGGGGTTGGAAAAAACTGGAAGTACAATTATTGATTGAATTTTTACGAACAGGACGTTGAATAAATATTACAAGGATGTAGTTGAATTCATCATGGTATGTGCATGCTCTTCAAAAGCAGGTTCTTGAATTGTGTCTCTGTCCGTGTCTTCATAAGATGTACCCATCTTTAAATCGCTTCAAAATGGGGGTGTATTTGTTCACCTGGTCTTCTATTGTGTCGTTGAAAACTTTTCGTTGTTGTACGATTTGAAAACCGTTATTTCATTGTTCCAGTGCCTCAGCCATTTCTCCTCCCGAATCCCGAGATGCCTCGACCCATAATCTCCTTGAACAGTAGACCGACGACCGATGATGTCGTGATTACGGACGTTACATCTTCTATTACTGGAGAGAGCTTGTTGAATTCAGGTATGTTTAATCTTTACATTTTTCGCTTTGATTTAACAACGACGTTCAAGATGTTTATTAAAAGCAATTGTTATAGAATCGGATGTGAAAAGTAAGTAAAGTTAAGAAATAGGGAATGTTGAACCCCTACAGTTAATGGGGAATTCGCATGATTTGTTTTCCTCGAAAGGTTATCTTCCTGTTGAAAGTGATGGAAAAGAAGCCAAAGGTATCCCAGAAATGTTGTCTCATTACAAAGATTGAAAAGTTAAACAGCTGACTTCAACCAACTCGTGACGTCATCTAAGTTCCTTTGCATTTCAAACTGAAAACCTTAAGGAGGTCTCAGTCGGTCGCCGTTCGACCTCGTTCGTATTTCCCTAAATTACCAGCGCCCCAACTTTAAAAGTTGTACCTAAATTTGAAATTTTCCAGGATTTTCGAAATTCAATAGTGTATCAGTCCGGGGAATTGAAAAACTAATATTAGCTAAAAACCATTAATATTGGGGAATTCCTTCCTATTTTATGCTCAAAAGTAGAACTTAGGATTGGGAACTCAACACTTTAATCGTTAGTGGACTGTGATTTATAGGTACCTACGGGTGGTGTGTGGAAGAGCGTAATAAATTTAATATACAAAGAACATTCATCGGAAATTGGCGAACTTTTAAGAAATAAAAGGGGACTTACAAGTTCTGCATATCTGCGAAGCTTCCCGGCGCTGGGTGCGATGTTTCTGGACGTCGAGGGGGCCGTACTCGCGAGAAAAGTAGCCAATTTGTTAAATTTATAATTCAACTTTACAATGAGACGCTACCACTGTGACACAACCCGTTGGATTTATAGTTTTAGGGCTTGAAATAATGAAATAAATTGTTTGGCCGCTGACGATACGCGGAGAGGTTTGAGAGTAGAGGGAACGAGCTCGAGCCAGATTAGAAGTGGTAATATCCGAGGAATCGGGCAGGCGATTCCTGGAATCAGAGCTACCTTCGGTGGTTCGACAAAAAATAAGGCGCCGAATTAAAACGGCGGAAACAAGCGGCAGTATTTTAGTTTTTCAATACCCTAGACTAATAAATTTCGAAAATTCTTGAAAATTTCAAATTAGGTAGGTTCAATTTTACTCTTTGAGCGCCAGATAATTTAGGGAAATACTAACCCGGAACGAGGAACGAATGACGAAGAAGAATAACACCTATTTTTTGTTTGTTCGACCAATATCGCCAATATTTCATTCCTACTTTGTGGCCATAAAAACTTTCATGATGACAGTTTATCTATTCCTCTTACGTGATAGTATGAGTTCCTTTATATTTTACACTGAAAACCTTCACTGTGACAATCATGGAAGTTATAGCTCTGTTTGTCTGATCCTAGTGATGTTTGGCCAATATCGTATTTTTATTTATTTTTAGTGGTCACAGAAATTCCATGGTAGCAATGAAGAAAAGAAAGTTTTAGTTCCTTTTCATTTACTCTGCCAAATCTTCTGAACTCCGCAGATTTTTGTTTAGTTCTCTGCGTGATATCATTCTGTTTCAATTTCGTAGCAGTTTTCTGATGTAGGTACCAGATAGCTCGTCGGGTAACAAAAGATATATTTTCCTGCGAACTCCCCGGTAGATAAGAGTGCTCAGTGTGAGAGCTGCTGTAAATTACTATTATATTACTGTTTCGTTTTCTAAATTGAATGACTTTAAAGAGAGCCTGAAGAAGGACTCAGATTTGGGACCCAAAATAATAAATTTAACCTTGTTTACCTTCAGCACAAAAAATCTAACAACAATTGCAGTGCGGACGTTGGCTTTGGGTGGAAAAGTCTTGGATTCTCTGGTTATTACCTTACATCGAGAAGTTTTTTGAATCACGAAGTTTATATTGGTATTAGATCGATCATTAAGCCATACTAAGCCTGCACGGCCATTAAATGATCTTCAGGAACACATGAACCTACTCGACATTGAATCTTCACTGTTATGTCGGTGACAGTTCAGGAATTTGCTTGATTAACGATTAAAACGAGGTTTATTTAATTCAGAACTATTGGATGCTCAGAAAACGGCTGTGGTCGAAGTGTCAACCAACACTATTCGACTCGATGGCTAACATTGACACATTGCATGGACACACGTCATTGGTACCGATTAACTGATGACACATGTAGCTTAATTAAATAATTATGATAGAAATAGGAAGCCATAAATACACCGTAGGTCGTAGTATAGCAATGCGTTAGCTAATCAATACTAGCGCTTTCTAGTTGCTATCTTAATAACTATGTTTGGTAGCTAATGGGGAATTTGACTCACTTTTTTTCGAAAGAGGGTTTACTGATATGGAAGAAAACCATGGTGTGCTGCTCGAAAAAGCATCCAAAAAATTTAGAGAATTTAAGGAAGATGGAAATTTTAAAAGAAGCGGCAATCTGTTCATGGGAGAATGGGGTTGTAACGTAACGGATTAGACTTCATAGGAGGATCTGTGCCCCTCTGAGGTAGTGCTACCTCTGGAAATGCAAATGAAACTGTAGCTTACATGATCAAACGTCTGAGCGCGCGACTGGGGAAGAGAAAAAACCCGGACATGCAAGTGACCAAAAGAAGCAATTTTACTCACTCTCTTTACAATCCGATTCCACTTATTAGTTTATCAAACATTATTAGTCTTCATTCTCTCTTATTTAGTTTCTATATTAAGTTAGTTTCGTCATTTGAGTGGTCATTTGACTGGATCGTTTCATGTGGTCACGCTTAGAACTTGGAAAGGCGTTTAGAACTCTACCTGTTGTCTTTTTGTGGTACTATCTGGGAGTTCTACGTCAGAGCGCTCAGTATGTGAATCTGGTCACTTTTCGCGTCGTTTTTTTTTTTTCGTGTGACGTGAACGATATTCCTCGATTTTCGCAGTGTTTTTTTGACAGAGGCTTCGCTTGTTAGGCATTTTCTTCTATGGTAATTTTTTTCCCCCTGGGAACTCCTGGTATTAAACGTTATTCTAGGGCCCTATTATAGAATTTGACTTGAAATTCCAAAATCTAAAATTGAGGCGAATTCCCCATTTGTGAAAAATAAATACTTATACATGACCATTTGCCCGGGGTGGGGGCAATTTGAGACATTTTCAACAGAAAAATTTCTAGCCTGTATGTCCTAATCGAGTCTTATGTGGGGACTATGTCAGATAGGTATTTGCTTATCGGGTACAACTAGGATGCGTCTTGCTCCCCCTTAAACTGAAATAGTTGGGTTACCTACTGATAATGTCAAATTCCTAAACATAGCTGTTCAGGATCGATTCATGCCTGATATTGTAATAACAAATAACATATTTACAGGCACCAACAACAGTGGCGGTCAACGGAAATCATCCAACAAAAGGTCGTCTGATGTTGACAGTGAGGCACCATCAAGGAAAAGACTGTGTGCCGTTCCAGCTCCAATATTATTTCCTACGTCTCCTATAGTACTCCGACCAATTTCTTCGACATCTGAGATTCGTGAGTGTTATTATTCTTAGTCGTTTTCTTTCTTTACGTCATAATGAATATACAATCAAGTGTTTTTGTTCAGTGGTATACTTTCCTTACGAAAATTAGTTGACAAATTAATTAAGTTTCCCGCTTTTTAAAAACATCGATTTTTACCTTACGATGTTATCGACATCGATGTTTTCCATACGATGTTTCATCGATATCGATGTTTCTATGAAATATCGACATCGATGTTTTCCGTTCGATGTCCCATCCCTAGTCACGACAGACCAAAAGCGCGTAGCATTCGATTTCTGTCAACAAAAACTTCTTCGCGGAAAAATACAAAAGCTATCTATCTTCCCACGTCATGCAAAGGCCTTAGAGTCAAGGGAGAAAACCTGATGAGGCTGCTCTTCCTCCATTCATACGAAGTAGATATGTTTTCTTTTAACGTGATTTTATTCTACTGGATAACCTACTCCATTATAATTTTTTTCATTCGTGATAAATTATCCGATTTTTATGCACTTCATTTCGGTATCCCATACCTTCCCCATTTCAATTATTGGTTCTTAAGAGACTTTTTTCTATTGTTTTCCAGTAATTATCATGTTACATAAAGTTAGGGATGGCATATCTAATGAAATATATCGATATACTGATCAAATGATATATCGTCAATGATATATCGGTACTTACAATTTATCGGATAAAATATATCGATATTTCGATGTAACGGAAGATCTAACTTGGAAAATCTTGAAGTAAATACGTGAGTTAAAAGCTATACAAACATCATTTTGGAAGGAATTTATCATTATACTCGACATATCGGAAGATTTACATGGAAAAACTCTCTGAAGTTAATATTTAACCCTCTCAAAAGTTTCGTGGTTTACGTTACTAGGTCTGTAGGGATGGCAAATCGAGTGAAATATATCGGAAGATCTTCTTGGAAAATCTTATCGAAGTAAGTAGGTAGGTGAATTGAAACGTTACTAATATCATTTTGGAAGAAAATTTCTTACATTTATCGATCGAAATTTCTTCCATTATCGATGTATTTAATACATCGATATACTCGACATATCGGAAGATCTACTTGGAAAAACGGCTGAAGTAAGTAGGCATTTTAAAAACCTACTTACTTCAGCCGTTTTTCCAGTTAAATTAACTGGGTTTAAAAAGTTACTGGTATGAATTATCGAAATTATCATACGTTGTTGTAAGAGTGTGAAAATGGCATGGTTGTCAGAGCTCTAGGTCAATAGCAAAGGGTTTTTGGGGTTGAGAATTTGGGGATAAACTACTCTCAGGGGTCCTAAAACATAATATAAAAAATCATATATGCCCTCGCCATAGCAATATTTCATTAATTTATAAATTGCTTCAACTCGTATAAGTATTAGGTAGTTTTAATCTGGACGCGCCTCCATTACTTTTGGCTAAAGCCAAATAACTAAAGCCAAACTCCAAATAAGACTTGAGCGCCACTGTAGTGTAAACCATCATGTGTGAGCTGAAGTCAACAGTCTGAAATCAACCCATCACGTAGGTACCTACAAAATTCGGAATGAAATGACTTTATGTTATTGCAAATACTGGCGTCCCTTCTCATCAATTCATTTTAATATTAAATTTTTACTTGTTTAAAACAAGTCGCGATATATCGGTAAGTATATCGATATTGACCGATAATATCGCTTCTCTATATCGATATAAATATATCGATATATCAAACGTAATATATCGATAAATTCCATATATCGATATATCGTTGCCACCCCTACATAAAGTGATGATTGAAAGGTAGGAAGTGTTCTTCAAATTCCAAGTAAATTCAATGAAGTTATCTGGTCTGAAATTGGATTTTGTCTGGTTCCCTTGCAGAACCTAGTTGGTCAAATTTATCAAACCATCTCCTCGACATATCGATATCATCGGACCGAAACATCGATGTTTGAAAAACATTGATTGTAAAACATCGATGTTTGAAAAACATTGATTGTAAAACATCGATGTTAAGAGCAAAACATCGATGTTTCGATATTATCGATATCGATGTCCCTTCCCTAGTCGTGACTTGTACCTACTAAAAAAAAAGGGGGAAGCTTTTCGTTCCAGCTGCTTGCTTCCATGTTCCTATAAAACTAAATCCGACAAAAACACTATTGTGGCGGTTAAGCTCAGTTGAATCGGTTTCTTTTAAAAGGGCGTAAGTCCATGCAACCAAACTTTCGGGAAATGAAGAAAAACTTCCTGTATGCCGCTATTGATAAAATTGCGATAAGAAAACTCTTGTCTCTTTCTGATTAATCATTTTGACGTGGTTTACGTATTTTTCCAGATTTTTATCCCCCACATAAGGGTCCAAATTCGCAAATCTATCCCATGGACTTACGCCCTTCTAAAACAAAAAAAATAACCCTGATAAGGACCGAAAAACTTCGGGAGTCGATTCTACAACTAATTTTAGTAAGAAAGTGTCTCTTAGCAATTTTTCGTCAGACGCTTAATTTCCGAGTTATTTTAATTTTAAGGTACGTGAAAAATCATGTGGAAGTAAAACCTTAACAATCAAAAGAAAAAGTAGGAAATTTTGACAATTTTACAAAAATGACTTCACGAGTTGATTTTTTACCCATCACGACCTTACAAAATATTGACATTTTCATGTCTTTCATATGGCACATAAAAAAAAAAATCGTCACGAAATTTGTTGCGACGAAATTTGTTGCAACGAAATTTGTTGCAACGAAATTTGTTGCGACGAAATTTGCTAACGAAATTTGCTAACGAAATTTGTCCCAAGTCGCCACAATGATGATTATGACCATCAGAAGTGAAGTTGTTAGGTACTTTACAGTTAGGTAGGTACTTTACAGTTTGATATTACCAGATCAACTGAGTCGAAAATTGAGCTCCCAGATCAGCTGAGTCGAAAATCGAGCTCCCAGATCAGCTGAGTCGAAAATCGAGCTCCCAGATCAGCTGAGTCGAAAATCGAGCTATGTAGTTCATGTGTCGGGAGAGGAGGGGGGGGGGGGCATGAAAATGTTTCAATGTGTTGCAGACTCGTATGCAAGCGTTTTTGCTTCCTCACTACCGAAGGTAGGGAAGCTTTGTATTCGTGAAAGAAGTGAAAAAAAAATGTCCTCCAAAATCAAAATTTCCACTTGCTTTTTGCGTTTTAGAGCTTCCCGAACAATTTTGGTTCCGTGTCTGTCTGTCTGTCTGTGGTCAATCCTTGTCCCGGGCAAAACTATACTAACCTGTAGTCCGATTTTGATGAAATTTTCAGGGATTGTGCGGGTTAGGTCCTAGACGGTCCCCTATAAATTTCAGCACCTTCGGACCAATAGGAGCGAGTGCGCATGCGCAAACGTGAATTTCGACAGGAAAAATCGACAGTAAAAAGCGACAGGAAAGTAGCGCTATGATTTATCATAATATGATAAATCAAGCATATTATGCTTGACGACAAATATGCTTGACATCCTCTTTTGAGTTGGGTCGTTGGTCAACCCTTTTCCACTTGAAGGGGTGAGGCAATAAGTAGCCATGAACAAAATCATCAGAATTTATTCTGATATTCCATTTAGAACTGGTCCGACTTTGGCTTTGAATAAGGTCTGCTACTAGTGGGAGCTATGCCGACTGTGACATTAGTGGACGCTAGCGTTACTCTGTACCGCACTGTACAGTATCCATCATTTCTCACTATTTTTGGGTATTAAAATCTATGTTCAATGTATAGGAAGGATTGGAAAGGTAAATAATATTATGTCAGATATCGAAAATCGGTACAATTCCTGAAAATGTGTTCAAAATCGGATGGGAAATGTAGAAGTTATGGCTCCGACAAGGAAATACGCATTTGCGCTTGCGCAGTGGCTAATATCAGCCTGCAAGCCATTATTTTCATAGGGGACCATCTAAACTCCAATCCACTTAATCCCTGAAAATTTCATCGAAATCGGATGGAAAATGTAGAAGCCAACGGTGTTACAGGAATTCGGGACTGCTTACCACACACGCGATTCGTCACTTTCACACCTTAAAACTGATGAGTAACTAGTCTATGAGTAACTGCTCTAGGATTACCATCGGAAGTCTCCGACATCAAACCAAGATTTACCGCCCTGCTTCAGACTCAAGACAGGTGCGGTTTACTATATTTTGTATAACCACTAGAAAGATGGTAAATTTAACGCCCTATCAAACGGCGTAATTAGATTTTGAATTGCTCGTAAATTAAGCTAGTTATGGTCATTTTTATGGCTTAAGGTCGAAAACACGAAAAAAATCTAAAATTAAAATAACTCGGAAATTAAGCGTCTAACGAAAAATTGCTAGGAGACACTTTCTTACTAAAATTAGTTGTAGAATCGACTCCCGAAGTTTTTCGGTCCTTAACATGGGACACCCTGTATAGGTGGATGATCCGATACATAGTAGCTAATCTCGAAACATCATTCTCTAAATACCTTGCACTACCCTCATAGGGGACCGTCTACACCCCAATCCGTTCAATCCCAGAAAATGTAATCGAATTTAAGGGGAGGTGTGTCGCATGCACGCTGAGTCGCTCTGTGAGCGCTCGTCTACTTCATTCCTTCACCCTGACCTCATTTCGAGTCCAATCTTCATGCAAATTTTACACAATAATAATGAGTAATCAACTAACGCATCTGTAACGAAATTTTGAGTGAAGATTACAGGAGAAGCCTCTCGCACGTCTCCCATTGCGGTCCTCCGTTTAAAGTCTTTCCCCGGCTTTGGAACACATCCTGACCAAATTCTTAGTCCTATCGGTCCAAATCTTTTCTACCAATTATAAGATTCATAGTGTAAAAAAATATCACGATTGCATGAAATCTCAACAAGAAAAACAATCACTCACCTCACTGCTTGAGGTTGCCATTGGAAAAGAGTTTCAGGCTCTAATAGCTTATTCTCCCTCTTTCGAGGCCCCTTTATGTTAAAAGAGGATTCCGCCGGCTACCCCACTTCTGAGTTTGTAAATCATTTGCTGAGATCAGCAAATTTCTTTATGCGTTTCCACGAAATTACACGCTAAGATGCGCGCTCCACTATGTGGTGACCAAATGCTTCCGTTCTGGATCTCCAGAATCGGTCGCATCTGCACAAGAAGTGTTCAGCTGTGTCCTCTTCTTGTTCGCATGGACACATTGGTGAAATACGACTGTCCATGATATTCAGCATTCTTCGGAAGTCGTAATGTCCCGTTAGAATGCCTATCATTAGCCTGATGGTTTTTCGGCTTTTCGAGGTCCATAGGGCCTGTTTTGCATCATACGAGGCGATGAGCATTCTGGTCTGTCTGTATCTACCAGTTTCTTTAGACCATAGTATATTAAAGTCTTGGGATTCCCATTTTTTTCCTTTTCTTTAAAAGCATTCTTCAAAATGCCGATCACTGGTGAGGGTCCAATGAAATTATTTCTTGAGCCCTTTTTGGCCAGGTTGTCGGCCTATTCATTTCCGGGCTGATTTGAGCGTCCGGGTATCCAGAAAAACAATAGTTGGTCAATTTTTTGTTATCACTGTTATCAACAATTTCTTCTTCATATACCGGTGTATACTTTCGTTAATCTGCGCTCTATGATTTGTCCTCCATCCACGACAACACATTGCAAAAAGAATTGACTCGCTTCCTAGCATCAAACCCGAGAAATCAGAAAAATCAGTTCAATCATGAGAAATCAGTTCCGGCAGTGCGCAAACATGAATTTGGGTAAACGCGTTTTTCTCATTCCAGTCTCGTCACGTCGTTTGGCGCGCGCGCTATTGTGTTTTAGCTTTTAGCTGTAGAATTTCTTAATGAATGTACCTAAGCATCTGAAAATGATGATGAAACGGTTTCTACACTATTAACACGTTCAGACCGGCTGCTTCCACCCTGGATGATTCGGTGAATCCATGAACATTTTTAGAAAACGTTCTGGATAGTTCATTTTTCCCCCAACAGGGCTCTTTTTGGTCTCAATCGCTTCGGAATGAACCCACCTTACTGTCCCAACCTTTCGGTTTCGGATATCAGTGCATGTTATCACGCAAAAATGCCGGCTTCTCATCAGTGCGACTGTTTTGCTGTGAAGTTCCAAAATTTTCCTAGGTCCTGGGGGCAATCTGGGTTTTGAGCCCCAGTCTGAAGGTGTTAAGGGTCAAAAATTTTAAAATAATATATTCTCTAGGGACATCAGGAGCATTGAAAATGATAACATTTGAAATTTTCGAAATTCAAGATGTCATTACCTGATGCCTCTTGAGGATTGAGAAACAAGGGATTTGTCGCAAGCGTATTAAAATTGAATAGAAATTGGCTGAAAATAATGAGAAAAATAAATAATTACTTTCGGTTCCACTTCAAGTTTGGTCCGGAGTAATGTTGAGTTTTTTTTGTTCTCTCTCTTTTCACTAACCTTTCCTTTCCACAGGCTTCAGGCCACGGCAAGGTCTTGTCCGATACGGTGCAAGATATATAAGATTCAGTGGCCGGAGTAAGTCCATTGTTAGAAAAAAGTAAAGTAAAGTAGACAAACATTTCAAATAAACGACGAAAATTCAAACCTCAGGTTGAATTTTCGTCCGCCATTCACGGCGTCGCTCTCATCAGCTGTCGCCCAAAAGGATGTTCGAAATTGGTTCTGATGATTTCGTTAACCCTAGGAGATCACACGTATGTTTTTATGACGTAGAGGTCACAGTGGGTTCAAAATGACCCCAATGCCTAAAAGTTATATAATTCCCTCGAAAACCAATTATGAAATGCTTTTTGAGTGTGAAAAAAATCATACAACTCGTTCAGCCAAAAGACCTCCTAGCTTGGCCTATTTCGAAAACTTTTTTCTGTGAAGTTTCACTTCAAAATTTGAAACCCAAGGAGCCACTCAGGTCACAGTGGGGTCCTAAGAGCCCCAACTACTTCACAGCTTTCTCACATGAGACACAGAGCACTACTGAGCGAAGTAGTCGGGGCCTCAGGAGGACTACCAACATAATTTACAAAAAACCGCACAGCTGGGAAAATGTTTTTCCCAAAGATATGCTCCAAAAATGGAAAGGCGGGGACCCCAGTGTGACCTCCTAGGGTTAATGGCTCTAATTGCCTCACCCGCTTAAGGCCGGGGGCTTTCAGTCGGTCGCCGTTCGTTTTTAGTATTTAGCCAAATCGAAGGGGCAAAAAGTTAAAAAGTTCTACTTAAATTGGAAATTTTAAAGGATTTAAGAAATTCATTAATGCACGGACCTAGGGAATGGAAAAACTGAAATATCGTCGCTGGAATCATCAAAATCGTACAATTATTGCCAAAGAAAATTGGGAAAAACTTTTAAATAAACGGGGTTTTCCATGTTTTTCCCTTATTTCTTTGGCAATTATTGCCAAAAAAAAAAACGAAAAACAAGAAATGACTATTTGTTGAAAAAAACAACTAATGACATTTTTTCAATTAAGCCTTATAGCCCTGAGGAAGGTGATAAATTTACCAAATCTCGAAGGAGGAGTTTTATTCCTGTGGGCCCCATTCTCAATCAATTTTACAGAGAGAAGGTTGAACATTACAATTTTGGCTTACAATTTGGTTTACAATTTTGGCTTGTTTTAACCCTCCGATACGCGCAGTATCAAATTGATACAAAATTTAGTTTTGAAAGGTTGATAAAAAAAAACAGAAATAATAAGTTGGCCTGTCAGAGGAGCCACCTGTCGTGCCTGCAACTGATTTTTATCAAATCGATACACCGCGCGCATTCATGTAACTTATGGAATTTTCTTCAAAAGCGGGGTTTTCATGTCAAATTATTGATGTTCAGAAAAATTGAAATTTTCCTGTGAGTAATGTTGCCAATGCATTCTTTAGCTCGATGATTAAATACCTACTGTGTCTAGTTTTAATTTTTCAACACAAATAAGATAGCCACAAATAAATTTTTTTGGTATTTTTTCTACTTCGTAGTTTTGTTCAATGATTTTACTCTGCACAGTTCCTGTTCATTTAAGTTGGTTTCCCTTATACAATAAAGTTTGTTATAGACAAAAAATTAACTAATTACACCGCGCGTATCACCGCTTTTTTGGGCCGTGCTTATCTGAGGTTTGAATCCTTCCTGGGCTATCCTGGCTCCGAGCAGTCGAGGAAAGACATATCCGCTGGTTGTAAAGTTCACACGCCTTTTCTCATTTGAGTGTAAAATTGAGTCAAAAATTGAGTGTAATTTCCCAAAACTGTATTTCAGCGCCAACCTTGGAACCTGCCATGCCGCTTCCCATGCCGAAGCCTATAGTCGAGCCCTCGCCTCTGCCAGTATCCATGCCTCAACCTATTATGGAGTTTCGAAACAGCCCAACCCTGAGTGACCCTATAACCCCAAAGTTACCCTCCTCAGAGGCACCGATTGAACAAGATAAGGACCAAGACACGTCTCAAAGTTCAACTACCACACCACAGGCACCAAGAACCAACCTGAGTGAAAAACTTCGTAAGTTCCGAACTCTTCTGAATACAACACTTTTTTTAACTTCCGCAATGCTTTTGCGATTGATGAGTGGACGAGATAAGATGAGGTTTCGATAAACCAAAATCCTCAATTCTTAAGTTTCGTCGAGAGCCCAAAGTTTCACAAAGTAAACATAATGAAAATCTAACCTAACTTGATTAGGCTGATCCGAAATAGATTACAAAATTACAAGTACCTTACAAAATTTACTTATTGGTGGTATTTACCTGAAATTTATAAACAGTACTAGTTCTTCTGATATACAGGTTACAAACATTGCTGGCACAAGCGTAAGTTTTTACGGTGTTTACTGTCTACGTTTTGGTTCTCTTGGACTTCTCTGGTTGTTCTTTGTCCCAATTTGGTTCCTTCTTGCTATCAATGATCCGTAATACTATTTCTGGTATTCCACATTCTATGAGGTTTGTTCTTTGATGTGTTGAAAACTGTAATTCTACAACGTAGTGCACTTTAGTTCCAGATATCATCTATGTTTCGAATGTGTTTATCAACAGAGTAGTTTTTTAAAAAAGCTCTAACTGGCCATTCCAATAGTGGTGGCTTATCTCTGCATGCAACTATTAAAAGTACCTACTTTTCTCTTGTTGCATGTTCAATACCAATATCAGTTAGTGTGGCATGTGTAATGTTTCCAGTGGAAGGGGTTGCGTTGTTGTTGTTTATGTGGAAGGGGTTGCGTTGTCTGTTGCACAATTATTCTGTAGGACCTGGGATGCATGCGCATAAATGTAGTCGAAAGTCGAAATCAGGTGCAATACTGTACATTACCGAGTTCATAGAATTCACTGGTGGTGGAGTTCAATTCTCAGCAACGTAAAACTGGTAGTAAGTGGGTATTTTCATGTATTTACACATATTTTCAAACTGCTATTGTTGCTCGTCCATCAGTCTCTTTTCTTCTCTCCCGTCTTCGTCCTTCTTTCTTCTGCTCTTCTTTCCTCGTTCTTCTCATTTCTCTCTCAATGTGCGATGGCAAAAGACGTTCATTTGGGAAAGAGGAACAAACCATGAACAACGATTTTGATGAACAAATAAGAAACTGTTCTTTATGAGGAACAGATCCATGAACCGTTGATTTGAATTGAAGAACGAACTTTGAATCATTCATTTTTTGGAATGAATGGGGTATTTCGGTGGGTCAGAAATTCAGATTTTTGACCTCAAATTTGGATTCAGCACCCTTGAAAACCTCTATACTCCAACTTTAGGCCCAATGATACTATAACATGTGGTAGTAAAATTAATTAAAGAGATCACACGTTTGAAAAAAAAGGCAGGCCTCCATGAACGCACACAGGAGAGTTTAGCCCCCAGAAAGTGTTGTTGGGTTTCAGCGCTACCTACCGCCTCTTCAACGAACTACCATTTCTGATATCTTATCAGGTGATCACGCTCGCAACCGCATTACCGTCGCTCCTCTAACTTGCAGTTATCCTAAGATTACAATGTAGCAATGTACATGGACTTAGTCGACTCGAGAACATTTATTTTTGAGTTTTACAATTGATTTGAATGCACTAGTGGTGAACTTGATGTGTGTCTAAAAAGAAATAACAACTAAACAGCCAAACTTAGAAATTAGAGAGTGGTATAATCGAGGTAAGCCTACTTTTCAGAAATGCCGCTTGACCACGCTCACATCAAGCTGAAAAGGATGGTAGTTCGCTGAAGTGGCGGTAGGTAGTGCTGAAACCCGACAACACTTTCTGGGGCTAGACACTCAAAATGCACACACACTACACCGCGCGCGTGTGTGAGTAGTATTTTATAGTATCCAAGAGATCCTCCTAGGGTTTCATCTCTTCTCTGTGCGTGGATACTTTTTTCAAAGAGTTTTGGCTAGCTACTTCACACCATTCAAATCTTCAACTTTCCTTAGCTTCTCTGATTTTTTAAAAACATTTTCTCGACGAATAGACCTGAATACCGTTATTCCTGAGCCATACTCTTTTGAAAAAAAAAAATAATAATAATAAAAAAACAAAATTGACTGAAATACCCCATTGAAAGCCGTTCTTTTGAATCAACTAATCACTTTGGATCTTTCTTTTTTTATTCAACTGTATCTCCTTTTGGTAACTATTAGAAGGAAAAAAACAAAAAAAGCCAACCGGTGTACTTTTTCCATTTTATGTTAAAAAATCAGAAAATACGTTAAAAAAAATGTAATGTAAAAAATTCACATAAACAGCTTGTCTAGTCTCTTAACTTACTTTATAAACTTCTACACCCAATGGTTTGGTATCTGTTTGTTTTATGCTTATTTTCTTCGTATTGACTTTACTTGCCTGGTGTTACAATATTCTATCGACGAAATCAGGGGCACGCTTGGGCTACTTTGTCTCCGACGACGACGCGAAACCTCCATTCGTTTCTGGCAATAGCTCCGCCCAAAGAAGAATTTCTGTCGGGGAAAGAGTCGGTAAAGAAAGGACTGAGACTGGCTCAGATTTCAGCAGATCGAAGCGCCGCCATCGTCGCAAGAAGGTTCCCCGTGTTAAGAATAAATCAAGTAGAACTTGGCCAGGTTAGTTGTTTTAATACGAGATGAAATGGTTTTTTTCTGCTTCATTTTACGTTACTGAATTGCATGGTTTGTTTTTGATGAAGGCTTTTGAAACTAATTACTGCTTTTATCCACTATTGCGCTTTTCAAAGTCAGCACTAATATTTCTATTGCCTACTTGGTTGATGTATTCAGATTCTGATGCCGATTTGTATCAAACTAGAGACGTCCTTTCTAACATCCGAATTGTACGAGCTGTACCTCTCGGTAAGAACAAGTTGTATAAAAACTTGGAATTTAATGATTTTAATAACGGAAATCGAAACTGGGAAGAGCAGATAACCTACTTGGACGTTGATCCACAAAATTTAACACGAATGAGGTGGACAAGCAGCGATGAACTATTTTGAATTAAGCCTCAACACTTGAATTCCACTCATTCATATAACTTCTGTGTGTATTGTTTAATTTCTGCAATCTCAATATTTACTGCCGGCTGTGTAGTTTGTAGCCTGTCTGAATACATAGTTATAAACTAATAGGACATATTTTGAAATATCAAATACTGAAATATCAAAAATCATTCATCAACTACTATCCTTTAAAACTAATCCAATAAGAGGATCGGTCAATGAAAACAAGTGATGTTCCTTCAAAAGGGTCAGATGAAGGAGGCTCTCAGTGTTACCAACATATCGATCCCAAATTACGAGGGGAGTCTCAAAAGCATGTTTCCCTATTTTTTTTTTTTTTTTTTAATGAAGACAAAGTTTAAAAAAAAGGAATATTCTGAAAGCTACAGATCTAAACTATTTTTCTACGTAGTCACTGTTTTTTGCTATGCACTTGGAAAAGCGGGAGTGAAGTTTCTTCAGACCCTCCTCGTAGAACTGAGAGTCCACCTCCAGTAAGTAGGCGCGGACTGCGTTGCAAAGTTCCTCGTCAGTGGTGAACCTCTTGCCTCCCAAAAACGCTTACAATTTTGGGAATAAATAATACTACGATGGTGCAAGATCCGGAGAGTACGGGGGGTGGGGAAAATTACCCAACTGAACGATTCCAACACTTCTTGTGTGATGCGAGCTGAATGAGGGCGCGCATTGTCATGCATCAGAAGGACTCCTTTTGACAATAGGCCTGGTCTTTTCCGTTTGATCGCCTGCCTTAACTTTTTCAAAACCTCGCAGTAATGGGCAGCATTAATGGTTTGACCTCTTGGGAGGTAATCAATCAAGAGAGTCCCCTTGGCATCCCAAAAAACAGTGGTCATCACCTTCCCAGCTGAAAAACAGACTTTCGCTTTTTTTTGGGAGTTTGCGATTTTGTTGGGCTGGACCACTGCATACTCTGCCTTTTCATTTCTGGGGTGTAGTGGTGTACCCACGTCTCGTCCCCAGTAACGATTCGCGAATAGAGATCATCACCTTCCTCATCAAAAAGTTCAAAAAATTTGCGGGCTGAAGCGAGTCTGTTTTGCTTGTGATCGGCAGTCAACAAGCGAGGAACCCACCTTGCGCTGATTTTTCTGTAACCCAGGGTGTTGGTGATCAGCCTGTGGATAGTGGCACGCGACATGCCGAATTAGGATGCAATTCTTCCATAATTTCATCAATAGTGGCGATCCGAATCAACCATCGCTCTCACTGCGTCCACAACCTCGTCGTCTTGTTCGTTGGAAGGCGTGGTTTATCGCGAAGTTCTGCACGGCCATTTCCGAACTCTTTACACCAACGACGGACCATCTGAACACTTATCGACTTTTCACCATAAACTACCGATATTTTTCGATGGATTTCGGTCGGATTTTTATTTTTTAAAGTGTAAAAACGAATCACTGCGCGGAGCTCGGAGGTGGACACGGGTGGCTTGGAGGTTGCCATGGTAAAACTGATGCTGATAACGAACCGCTTATTGCACAGTGACGCTGCTTCGCCAGTGTTGCCACCACATCCGTACCAACAACTGTAGACAAAATAGAAGTCTGTAGAACGCACACATCCCGAGAAAAAAAAAAATAGGGAAACATACTTTTGAGACGCCCCTCGTACAATAAAACCCTTCAAGCCGTTTCTCCGTTGAAATTTAAAAAATTCAAATTGTTTCTTCAAAATTTCGAACAGGTCATTAAAATTTATTATTGTTGAAATTATTAAAAAAATTTAAATTGTTTCTCCAAAATTTCGAACAAGACATTACAAGTTTTCTATGAGTAGGAGGGATTTCGAACATACAATTGACATTATTCAATATGAACCCACAGGGAAGAATAGAAGGGATTGAACCCTCATGGTACCATTTTTTTTATTGGCATCTATGAATTTTGGACTTGTTGAAACTTGTTTTTGACTTGTTGTCTTTAGTCGTTCATTTTGAATGCGAAATCGTAGAAACAAGTTTTTCCCTATTAGGGTTGGTCGAAAGTGATAAATTCGGTACTGAATCAGACTAAGATTCAAACCTAAACCATACTCTCAATCCTCGAAAATACGAATGAATTTACTATGAAATGAATGAATTTACTGAACACATTGTATCAGAACCAGGCTTTGCGTTGTGGGGAATGGGTGCTTTTGCGCCTAATAAACTTTTAAGGACCCAATTGGAAACCAATCAGCTTTTATTCAAAATCGGTCTGAAAATTGGTATAATCATGCCTGGGACAAAGAATCAACCACTGAGGAAGTCGGAACCAAAATTTTGTTACAAAATTGATATATCGTGGATGACATTGGGATCTAGCTGATCACTCATGAATGCTGTTTGGGGAGGTCGTGGAACTACAGGGTGGCCGAAAAGTCCCTTTACATTAATGATAATTTTCATAGGTATTAAATCTAATACCTTATAAAATTTAATTTATTTAATAAAACCATAGCAATTATTCAAAAGACAGATTTATTGACTAATTGCTGCAACGTTCGCTGGGTTCAAGGTCCCCCAGTTCCAAGCCAGTGATCGCCAAGACATCATGGCGGATACAAGTGATTTTACTGTTGAGGAGCGTTTGGTTGCCAGTGTTTAGGTACACGAACGTGCAAATACCGGGAAAACAATGGATGACATTATGAATGACTTTTTCGTGAGATTTGATAAACAATCGCCGTCCCGACAAACTCTTTTATCTTGGGAAAATAAAGTTTTTGAAACAGGATCCGTTCGTGATGCATCAAGGAGTGGGAGACCAAGCACTCGAGTCGAAACCTGCGCTGCTGTGGAGGCTTCCATTGAACGATCGCCGATGAAGTCAACTCACAAACGCTCTGCCAAGCTGGGCATTCCGCGAACAACAATGCAAGATCACATGCGAAAGGACTTAAAAGTGAAATGCTTCCGCCCAATGTCAGTTAACGAGTTAAGTAAAGGGACTTTTCGGCCACCCTGTACTAGAGTGTTATTTGAAAACCTAACCTAAAAGTTAAGGGCTCACACGAAATTGGGGATACATGACAGCATGTAAGATGAAGAATAGTAAAACAATTTTTTATGAAGTCTCGAAAAGAAACGAGGAAAATCCATCTGGAACCAAGAAACCTGCAGAACACCTTATCAGTGTGTTATCAGTTCAAAGCCTCTGCCCTAGAAGTTTGAGGGTCTCCAGGCAACAACGGTGACCTCTGGAGGGCAGATTGAATCCTAATTCGATGGAAAATTCCACTCACAGCTTCTCAAACCTTTTCCGTGAAGATCACGAGTAATTTTACTGGAAGCCTACCTTTTGATGGCCCTCTGTGTCATATTACACTGCCTGTGAGCTGGTGGATGATGCTGAGTGAGATATGACACGCTCCTTGTTGAAAGTGTAAATTACCCTATGGAAAGGTCATCATTGGCGAGGGCTTTACTTGTGCTTACTGCTTTATTCGCGTTTTGTAAGAAAGAAAAGAGAAGAAATATGTGAAGAACAAAAATACTTCAATAGTCTGGGGCCAAAAACTCCACGTCTATAGGTCTGCCACAGAAACTTTGCATCCCTTGGGCGCATTCTTCTGGAGAACATAGGACTACTTATCTCTTATCATCAAGCATATTCCCGTACAATAATTTTTCGCGAATTCCTCCCCTTAAAAGTGATATGATTCCCCTCCTACTGCAGATTGAAGTTCGAGCATTTCCGTGGCACTACACGAACATCAAATTTCTCACGGCTCCAATTTCTGTGTCCGTGTCTTGAGGTTTGTTCCATGCGAGGCGATTTCGGGTGCAGTGCCGGTGCGAGTGCAGGTTCGGGTTCTTGTGAGTTCATTGAGGAGTGGGGGAAGGTGTAGAGTGGGTGCAGAAATTTCTAAGTTCGTGTACTCATCACTTGGAACAAGAAAAGTGGAACAAGTTTTTTTTCTTTTCCTGCCCACATCTTCCTACGTTCATTTCAAGTATTAAGTCGGTAAAATCCATCTAATTTCTCCTTAATTGGAGAACAAAATACTGCCTAGACATATCCATAATCTCTTGTCTTTCCCATGAAGGGAGAAATTTCGAATAATTGCCAGGTTTCCTTCTTTGAAACCAAATCCTACGAACTCTTTACTAGTGCTGGTGATGTGAGACCGCTCACATTCGACCCAGCGTGGGTAAATACCTGGAAAATGACACTCCATATTATGGTACATACCTATCTTCGATTTTTTGGATCATTGCTAGGCAAATTTAGACGGGTTGTTTTGGACCGTATGGGCTAACGAGTTTTAGGAGTGTTTTCGGGCATTTTTGAAATTTAAACCCAGGCAAATCTCTTTTAAAATTGTCTAAATTATTCACTTGATGAATAAAAATACATTAAATAATTCGCTAAAATGTACGTACTTGCTCAATTGGAAGCAAACGGCCCAGTATCAGAGTGGTAGAACTCCGAAGGTTGATCCCCTCCGCGATTTTTAGATACCCTAAAATGATCTGTAAATTGGACATGGTCGTATAATAGTACTGTTTTCAAATAATCTTCATTTTTATTACAAATCCGGTCGTCGACCACAATAGCAATTTCCTCGTCTGTCCTGAGGATTTGTTCCAGTGGAAGGCTATCCTCATCGAATAATAAAGAATAAATTTAATTATTCACATCCATTATTCTCGTTGAGAGTTCTACACTTTCGAAATAAAAAAAAAATTGGAGAGAAAAAATCAGAACAAAACGCTTGGAACGATCAAACAACAACGATTTAGAACGAATAACTTCAATTTTGCGCCAAAAACAAAATTGGACGTTTATTTCTGCACCCGAACCCAAAGCACCTCCTTCTCAGATAGTTCGGAATTTTCGTGAACTCGGTGCAGAAATTTCATGAACCCATCGGGCTTGGAACACGGTTCAGTGTACAGTCCGAGTAGAAAGTTAAAGTTGGGTACACGAACTCGACCGCTTGGAACACATTTCACCTGCCCCCATCCCTGTGCATGGCCACTGCGCCGAACTGGTTCATGAGTGCAGCTCGCATGGAACAAACCTATGGAAGGTTGACTCGATTGATATAGTTCGGGAATCCACCACCTAGGGGGCGCCACACGGATGCAAAGTTTCTGTGGTAGACCTATAGCAGGGCGTTGAGTGGAGCCAAATATGTCTTTGTTCATATCCATCTACCTCACCGTTATTATTTGAGCCCACGAATGTAACATCCATGAAAAAGATTTCTCAGCATCCATGAGTGGTCTGCTAAAAATGTGTAACATTCCAAAAATGTTCACTACCCTCGGTAGTGAGTAAACAAAAATCGTCTAGTTCTCCACTCAGAGTTGGATTTATTTGTTTTAATTGTTGCATTCCCAGACTAACCATCAATTTTATGGATTTTCAGAGAGTGCCCCGTCAACATCTCAAGGCGACGATGGTAAGCTCTTTTCTTCGTATTTAATTTCATTTATTTCAACAGTCATTCCTTCCTGAGTCAGTTTCTCTGAACAGCTTCGTTTTCCCAAACCATCATTGATTCGGCAAACAGGCCTAATTTTTATCTGTTAGATTAGAAATTATCTGTTAGATTAGAAAGTATCTGTTAGATTAGAAATTATCGTTAAGTGAAACTATTGAAAGTAGGTCGAGGTTTTTAATGTTGATAAACCTTTAAGAAGGTTATAACTAGTGGACATCGCTATTCTGAACGATTGACGCTATTTCATCAACAAGAGGTGACGATGGTTTCAACCAAGAATCGAAGGTTTTGTTCTTAGCTATGAATGAAACGTTGAAATTTTTCCAGTTCACCATAGAACACCATTGACGGCTCCTCAGTTACGAGTACGATAGTGAGATGTAGGTAGCAGAGGAGTCACGAATGTCACCATCTTCCGTTAACAACCTGAGACCTTCAAGCCTTGGTGTTGGGGGGGACTGGCTGGTTTTAAGGAAAGCTCTTGCGCATGCGCCTTTAACGAGTCAAAGTTTTGGCATTGCATCTACTTACATCTTATATTGGTAATCACGTTACAAAACACGACAGCGTGAGACCATAATTTCCTTCAATTCATCAAGTTTTGCGCACCTCTCCACCCTCAACCCCATCATACCCTTGAACCATCAAAACATCCAGAAAATGTCACAATCCAGTATAATTTGTTCAATAACCAATTAACAGGTATCTAGTTTTATCTTAACTTGAATTCTGAGACTTGGTAGATTCATGATTTCAATCTCAGAGAATTTCAACTATAATTGGCTGCTCTTTAAATCTTAATTGCATTCGTGATATTCAAATACCATCTACTCCTGCTATTGTGGGGTTGATTTGCTTGATTTAATTTTTAAGACAAATTATCGTACACATAATTATCAATCCCCTTTACCTTTTGTTGATAATAATAATTTTCACGCTTATTTCAAATAATAGGAACGAAGACTCGTCACGAGAAGCTCTCGGTCCAATCTGTAGGTAGGTAAGTAGAATTTCCATTTATATTCACTTTCCTGTCTGGATTTTTCTTTCGTCCTAACATTCTCCCTAAATTCTTAGGTTACGCAGAGTGGTTGAATTTTGGCGCAACATCAGGAAAGCTTGGAATGGCAGCGTAGTGATCTTTTGAACGTAGTAGTTGGGCATTTTAGGAAACGAAAAGCCAGCAACCTGCCAGTTCCCCTGCTACGTCTCACTTCGACGGCGTTTTTTTTTTATTACAATTTGTATTTTGAAACCTCATATTCAACAAAACACTTAGCGGGGCATTTTTTTTCTTTCAAATTTGAGTCAATATTTAGTATTTATTTATTCATTTCACTCAGTTCTTTAAAGGTCCGGGAACTTCAGTACTTCTTAGCTTTCTTCCACTAATACACTCATACATGAAAAATTCTGCTGTTACGCCAAATATTGAGACCACAGCTGAAAGATTTCTTTTGTTGTTGATTCTTTTCTTCTTTAACAAAGCTCGTTTTCTTACTTACTTTCGAACTCATTCCACGCACAAATTCAATTTACTTATATGCACTTTTTTAATGATTTATCATCGTAATATATCATGAATATATTATGAATATATCGCACCCGTCCTAGAATAAAGGCACAACTCAAAAAATGGGGTTTTTGAGTGATGACCGGGAAAGCATTGCTGAAGGTGTCTACTACATTCTTAGATGACTGGCATTTTGCGGTCTTAAGCTGGGTTCAAATGAGCACGGTCTAGGGATGTCCCAAAAGTATCGATACTTAAAAGTATCGATACTTTTCGAAAAAAGTATCGATACATATCGATACTTTTTTTTCCTGATATATATCGTAGTATCGATACTTTTTTTCCAGTATCGGAGGCGATACTTTTTTACCTCTCACACTAGATCAAAATGCTATCTATTTTTTATCTCTCACATTAGATGAAAGTCTCGAATTTTAGTAGGTACCTCTTTCTCTACGTAGATTGTTGGGAGATCAACAAACTAAACAAAGATGATGTACCACCACCTCCAGCTCTCTATGGGTCTGTTCGGAGAGGCAGTCCAGAACAGTTCGGAAGCAAACCAGAACTGAAAAGGGGAGGGGATAGAGGTGAATGGGCTCCTCCAAGCCCCTCTGAACCGTTCAGGACTGCCTCTCCGAACAGACCATAATCATATTATGATAACCTGCTGTCCTCCATCATCTAGGAAGGACCACCAAAATGTTAACCCGACCAAGTGCAATACGAAAACAAGTGCCTAAACAAAAAAATGAGTGATTTATTGTTTTGTTCATTCTATATTAATTATTATCCTCGCCATGGAGAGATTATTATTCACACTGATGGAGAGAAACATAAAAGGCATTTTCACGCATTTTTTTAGAAGTATCAAAAAGTATCGATACTCCAAAATATCGATACTTTTTGAAAGTATCGTATCGATACTTTTTGATACTTTCTAGATGTATCGATACGATATTATATCGATACTTTTGAAGTATCGGACATCCCTAGCACGGTCAACGCGGTTGTGCGACGAGGCGGTTACGCGATCGGCCATTTGATTGGCGGCGCCTCAGCCACCTAAGTACTTTTGGAGTGGGCTGTCGCGTTTCAAAAATTCTGATATTTGACGCATAACCGCGCGCCCTTTGTTTACATTTTTTGTTATCACGACTTGTTCCAGCACGGGTATCAACTGGTGTGTTGTGATTTTTCTTGAAGCGTGATCCAAAATGAATCAAAGTTTTAGTGAAATTGTAATTGAATTAGTTAAGGAGAGAAGAGAGCTGTGGGATTTTAAGTTAGGGGTCGACGAGTATCTTTTACTTATTTTTATAATTTTCGTTTATTTTGGTCTCTTGTAGACATTTGATGAATGCATCGTAATAAAATAAAAAATATACCTATCTAAAAAATAAGATCTGTAATTTATTTATGTAATGGATACTCAAATTGATGAGAATTTCAACCACTGTAGGTGATTTCCAAGATTTTTTGCATAATTAGCACCTACAACGAAATTATAAATAGTTACGCTTTTCGTAAGAATATTCTACATCATAATTCACTTTGATAATAATGATTACAATTAAAAACGCTGCAAATCATTGCTCAAAGGTTTATTATTTTCTGTATAGATCACCCTTCTGTATAGATCACTGGTTCTCCATCAATAGCACCTACCACCATCTGTATTCTCCCTTGACCTTCCCTCTCAAATTTCAGCTTCCTGCATTCAATAGGATTGAAAATAGCTTTGGAGCTGACTCAGCTGATCAGTGATCTGAGGAGTGAAGAAGATCTCCTCGAATGCTGGAGACGCCTGGAAGAGCACTTCCATTCAATAGGATTGAAAATGGCTTTGGAGCTCACTCAGCTGATCAGTGATCTGAAGAGTGAAGAAGCCTTTGAGCAATGATTTGCAGCGTTTTTTACCCACCAACATTTTTTTTACCTACCAACTTTTTTTACCTACCAGCTAGGTACTACCTACCACACCATACTGGCTTCACACCTTCACAATCAAGTTTATTAGAAAGAACAAAACGCTTCACACTCGATTGGAAAAATAGAAAGCTTCATATGGAAATTTGATTACTGGTTACGCAGAAGGCAAAACTGTATACAAATCGAAGAAATGAACAGCGATCGCATTTTAGTCCGATAAAATTTGAATGGAGATTAGACCTCTTTTGCGATTCACACTCATGATTCTGTTTTATCGAAGGAAAACCTTCAAGTACTCGTAGGGACCGAACGGTTTGTCCTACAGAGCTCCGGGTGGTCTCAAAAATTTTAAAAAATTCAATACTATTTAAAATTGGTGAAAAAACGATACCTTTATTTCGAGAGTTTTCTATCTAGGGCACTATTGAAAATTTCAACCCTTAATTGTCACCCCTTAGAAGTGACCTACATCAACCAAAAGCTTCGCGGCACAACTAGACCCCAAATAGAGCCCATATACCAAATTTGAACCAAATCGGTCCAGTGTTGCTAAGAAAAGTGCCGCGTACGGCGGACGGACGGAAAATGTTTTTTTTTTTTCGATTTTCGTATTCTACGTACCTTGAAACGTAAAACATCAAATTTTGAGGGGGGGTTAAAATTTTTTTTTTCTTGCTCGATTCCAAAGGCTTATTATTGAAAATAATAAACCAATAAAGCTATCAGAATTCCGATTTTTGGAGTTGGTAGGTAACGGTATCTATCTCGATTCAGTAAAATACTGTTTATCTTTGATGTATTTAAAAATGAAATGGAACATCGTAGGAACAGAAAAAATGTACCTACTTGATGTACCCCCCAGTCAGTCACCCTTGATGAGGAGGTACATTGGTGATTTTATAGTGATTCATATAGTTCGGACGAGCTGAATTGAATCACAATGTGAAAATAAAAATGATAGGATTCAAAACATAATAGGATTTCAACTGAAGCGCGGGAAAATAGAAGTCGAAAAGCTGTCGCGCAACCGCGCCCATGTGAAATCGCGCTCATGTGAACCCAGCTTTATTCTTGAGAGCACTACTTTCTTGGTTCGACGGAGGAGGGGGTAGACGTTTGGTTCGTGGAACATAAAGCCAACTAAAAAACTCGCCTGAAAGTATCGTGAAATTTGAGTTGCATCTTTTTCTTCGAACAGATCAGGTGAGATTTTATTTCTTTTTTTTAGCAAATACTCTTGGTAGAGCTCTCCTGGAAGGCTCTTGGGGTGGCTGACTGTCTATAAGGTTTGGAAGCCTGTGCCATTTGAACACGCTAGTTTTGACCTAGTCACTTATGAGAACATAGACGTGGTAAGAGATAAGCTAAATATTCGCGAGCCAACCCTGACAGCTTCTTTGGGGTACCAATCCAGACAGCTACTTTGAATGAGATTCAGGGGGCCAATTCACATACACTAATGCAAAAATCGTCCAGCAAAGAAATTGAAAATGTCACTTTTATGAAACAACTGAATGATAATTTTGCTCTACGGTGTTTTTTTTACACAACTGCCTCTTCACAACTCCAGATTGGTGATTTTAGGAGAAAATAATTAACAAGGTCTTCAACAGAAGTCAGTAGCAACAAGTCAAATGGACAATGCCGTCACTGATCATGTTGCCATGGTAAATGTCAACTCGTGTCACAATATGATTGAAAACGGCATGAAATTGAGCCTTTTCCCTGAAAGTTCATCGGAGGAAACTTGAGCACATCCCGTTAGATTCAGTTCATACTCCAATATTTGCTTCAGCAACAATTTGATCAACCATGACTCTCTTATTGTGACCTCACCGAGCAACTTCACTGGCACTGCATGGGAAAGCCACACAAATCGTCCCCTTGTTGATTCTAGTGATTCCTCCATCAACTTTTCAGACGCTGTTCTTTGTAATGGACCAGCATCACACATCATCATCGTCCATGATCCAAATGATGAAAAGTTTTTGAGAGACTCATACAAAAGTATCCCATAGTGAATGATGCCTTTGCTGATACCTAGGTAGCTTTCAAACACCTACGAATTTTTCCTAAAATTTGACTGACAATATTTTGTAGTGATGATGATTGCTGTGATTTTTTATTGTATTAATGATATTGATTGTTTTGGATTACTTGACTTATTACTTACTCGTAATTGCAATTACTTAATTCGGTTTTTTACTCATTTCTAAAATAAAATTGAAATTCCTAAAATTTGAGATTGAATGAAATTGTGTCAAACTTGCATGATAATTATGCTATGGCTTTTTAAGAATCAATTTGATGAAGACGAAATTATATTAAAATTCTCCATTAGGTTCAAACTTCTAGACAGCCAAATATTCCTGCACCAATTACAGTCCAGCTAAGGCCTTAGAAGATCCCAAACCATTTTGTGTTATGATCATTATTATTTTTGACGAACGGGTAATAATTTTCCGTTGGGAAACACAAGTAAGTAAGTAATTATCATTATTAGTGGCTCAGAAAGTTATAATTTGGTATTATTGGGTAAGGTAACATTTCAAAATATCTCAGAGAATGTTCGGTTAAAAAGGTAAAAACTCGAAGTATCATCGAAATTTGACCAAAATTTACCCCCCTCTTGGCCACTAAACAAAAAATTATCTTTTTCTCGCCATGAAACATTAGCTCAGATGTTACAGTACACAGTTATGCAACAGTAAATGTTGGCGGTACGTTTCTATTGAGTGGAATCGCAAGCCAATGGGCTTCAAACTTCAAACGCAATTTCCCAAAAATCACGTTTTTTGAGTTGTGCCCTTATTCTAGGACGGGTGCGATATCATAATATATTTTTTTATGATATCGATTTCATGATATGATTTCTTTATTCCATATTCTGGAAGTTACAGCTTACAGTTTTTTTTTCGGTTTATTTATAAACCAAAATCCTGTCAAGAGATCTTACTCCCTTGGCAAGTGGGTCGTGAACCAAGACAGTTTGGCTCTTCCATTCACTAGAACACCAATCCCATTAGCAACTCTTCCACTCACTCACCAAACCACTCTGACCTATCATCGGCCTGAGATCTGAAGTGGCCTGTAGGAGGGAGTGTTTCAGTATGGCTCTTCCATTCACTAGAACCACCAATTGTTACCCCTAGCCAATCCTTGCAATACGACAATTGGGAACTGTTTCCTCAGAACAACATCTTCTTCATCTTTTTTGGTAGAATTATCAACCTCTTTTGGGTTTGAAGACTAACATCGGAATAGCAACAATTTAAGACAACAAAAATGGAAGATGGTGAATCCATTGAAAGCTCGACGAATTTATTCTGAAACGCTATTCTTGTCCATAAAAGTATGTGAACCACGAGAAGGATTGAAATTTATCTCCACCTCTGAAGAAGGTGTTTTTTGAAGCTGTTTGCTTTCCCTAAAATTATGGGATCGCTTCAGATCTACTGTCACCAATGTAGATCTGAACCTTGGACTTCTTGCTTGTACAGGAGATGTAGGATTTTTTGGCAGAAATGCGAGGAAAATTGGGCCCGCGTGTGCCCTGAAAGTGAAATCAAAGGAGAGATTTTTCTTCCACCTAATCTTCTTCTTCTATTCTTTCAACTTCTTACATTTAACTTAACTTAACTTCTCGTTGGTGTTGGGAGAAGATGGTGAATGTCGTCGTTGATTATAAGCCATGTGCATCGACCATGTGTTTACATGTTTTCTGAATATTTTGTTGTTAACTCAAGGTCCAAGAATCTACGCTTTCGATGCTTGCTATTTCAAGTTATTTGTTTGATGTGGGGCTGATGTTGAGGTTGCTACTGCTGCCCTCTGCATCTAATACTCTTGTAATTATGACTAACAACCTTAACCTGTGTTTTTCATGTTGTTATTCTTACCATTATATCGCGCGTTTACTATTCGTATTGCTGACTGAATTCAGTGAGAAATTCGTAACATGATTGTAAAACTTTAACAGGTTCATATGAATTGTAAGATACCTAGTGTTAGATTTAATTCTCATAATACCTTCAAGTCAGAGACACCATCAAAAGCTACTGATAACAGGGATGAAAAAAAAACCAAAATTGCGTTCTGCAGGGTGTTGTATTACTCAACAATTCCCCAGAAACATTGATGATTCTTAGGAAAATAAATTTGTTACCGTTTTACAACTGTTATCCCACACCATTCAGGAAAAATGAACCCATTTTTTTCAAAGGGGCTATGTGAAATTTTCGGCCATTTTCACTTTTTTTATTTTCTTGGTCTCCATACTTGGTTGCATCGATTGCGATTAAAAGGAACCTCGTATCATTGACGCTTCCCATAGAAAAAACAGGTTGAAATTTCCGATGTCTTTTGAAAGGGGCTATGTGAGCCATCTACACGTCAACCTGCACAATATCTGAATATTGTGGCAAAATGTAGAAGTTATGGCTGTTGCAAGGATGCAAGGATGATTTGGGGGCCTTGATTTTCATAGGGAACCATCATCATCACAACTCGCATAATTCCTGAAAATTTTATCAAAATCGGATGAGCAATGTAGAAGTTATGGCTGTGGCAAGGAGTTCATGACAGACAGACCGAAAAACACGGAACCAAAATTGTTTAGGAAGGTCTGAAACGTAAAACGCGAGTGAAAATTTTGATTTTGGTTGATTGGATTTTAATTTTGAATAAACTGATCAAATAAATCTTTTATGTTATGATGTTTTATGTACATATTTTCATCAAAACATGTCTCATTCATTGAATAAAGCTGTTTATTTGAATGATTTCAGTCCTGAAAAATCGATTTTTTTAAAAGGGGGTATGTGAGAGCATTTCAAAATGCAATTTGATACACTTCCCCTAGCTGAAACAATCTGAAAAATTCTGGAGGATTGTAGAGTATTTAACTGTATTGGAATATTTCAAAAAATGGGATGTTTTGACTACTTGGTACAGTTTTTTGCGTTTTCCCGAAAGTGACACATAACCCCTTTAAAAAAAAACGCTGCAAATTATTACACAATGGTTTATTATTTTTTATTTTTCTATATTGATCACTCGTCCGCAAAGCCACCAACCATCCAATATGAAGAAAAACATCGATCGCATTTCGGTCAGCTTTAATTTGAACGGAGATTAGGCCTCTTTTGCGATTCACACTCGTGTTTCTGATTTATCGTACGTCCAAACTTTAAATTCTCGTAGTGAGCGAACGGTTTGTCCTACAGAGCTCCGGGTGGTCTCAAAAAAAATTTTAAATTCTATAGAATCTTGAATTGAAGGAAAAACAATACCTTTTTATCAAAATGTTTTGAGTTAGGGCGTTTTCAAAATTCATTTTGGAACCCTTAGAAGTGACCTACATCAACCAAAATCTTCGGGGCACAACTAGACCCCAAATGGAGCCTACATACCAAATCTCATCAAAATCGGTCAATGCTAAGTGGCAAAAGTGCCAAATTTTTATTCGGTTTTTGGATTCTACGTACCTTGAAACGTAAACCATCAAATTTTGAGGGGGTGTTAAAAAAAAATTTTTTCTTGGTCGATTCCAAAGATTCATTATTGAAAATGATAAACCAAAAATCTGAAAAATTCTGGAGGATTGTAGAGTATTTAACTGTATTGGAATGTTTCACAAAATGATATGTTTTGACGACTTGGGACAGTTTTTTTGAGTTTTCCCGAAAGTTTCACAAATGACACATAACCCCTTTAAAAAAAAACGGGTTCAAATGCAAACAGAATTCGGTGAAATTCCTCATTAGTTGAAGAGCTCGGCCGAAAAGGGGTACATGTTCCTTTTTTGAATTTTACAGGAGAGCCAAAAAACGAATCCCAATCATGCGGTCACGAATTTACAAGCTAAATCGAATATGTACCCCTGTTCCATCAGATTTCCCACAAGCTAATAATATATTAATAAGTACCGTATAATAATATAAGAAAGCTATCTATTTGTGGCGCAGTTACACATCATAGCATTTACAAATGTATTTCAACCCTTTACAAAATTATTTCAACCTTTTACAAATAAAGGGGAAAAGGGTTTAAATAATTTTGTAAAGGGTTTTGAATAAATTTCTAAAAGGTTGAAATAATTTTGTAAAGGGTTGAAATAAATTTGTAAATACTATACATCTTTACATTTTCTATCTGAAGGACGTTCCCTGAAATTCATACTTTTCCAAACAATAAGTTTTCATTTCTCATAAGTATAAGAAATAAGAATAACAGATTTTAAAATAAAAAAATTACTGTATTTGTACTGTTTTTGGTCAAATATTTTTTATATAAAATTATTCAAATGAAATAATTATTCTTCTTGTTTGAAACAGCAAAATATTAAAAGTTTACTTAAACTACATCTCAATCGAGGAAGGAAGTGATTCATAAAATAATCTGTATTGAGGAGGCAAAAATGGAACCATGCGAAGAAGGTCAGTCTTTTTGGCGTGGGTAATAGGAATCAGCTATTACCTCATCAGCTAAACACTTTGAACACAAGGCGTTTGATAGAACGAAAAACACTTTGATAGACTTTGAACACGAAACGTTTGATAGCTTTGAAAGCTTGATAGCGAGAAGAAAACAGGCGGTCGTTGGGTTTTGAGTAGGTAACTCATCGGGTGATCGTCCTAGCAACGGGAACATGTATCCCTATCCGTCTATTGGAGGCGTCACATTTT
This sequence comes from Apolygus lucorum, assembly GCA_009739505.2. Taxonomy (NCBI): domain Eukaryota; kingdom Metazoa; phylum Arthropoda; class Insecta; order Hemiptera; family Miridae; genus Apolygus; species Apolygus lucorum. The sequence goes on along the minus strand of CM019170.2, from coordinate 2,924,979 downwards.
CACTTGCTCTCATCGCAAAAAAACAACCATGAAGTTAAAAATATCGATATTTTATTCTATAATCGTGTAGAGGAAACCTCAAGCTTCAATTTGACGCAAAAAAAAATTTTTCGTAAAAAGTGACATGTACCCCTTTTCGGCCGAGCTCTTCAGTTGTAGAATCGATTCCCGAAGTTTTTCGGTCCTTGACATGGTATATTAAAAAAGACTAAAAAGAACAAGATTTGTGCTAGAATGATCACAATCATTTATTAAAATAAAATCATTTTATAAAATATACATTGCAAGGAGACAATTTTATTGGCATAAATACGGATTTCTCAATGAGTCGCGTCAAATCATGAGGCATCTTCAAGACACATCAATGTGAGACTCCTCAGGTATCTAATTTGATAGATATGATTCCGTAGTTTCTTGGAGAAATGACGGAATCAAACAGCTCGACCATGTAGGAGTGAGGGAACCCGTTTTCGAGCAGGTACAGTTGACGGTCCAAAAGAATCAAGTTCTCTATCACAGGAGCGACAATCAGTCGCAGAAGGAAGTAAAACTGCAGTTTGGATTCGTGGCATCGCAATTCTTCGTAGTACGTCCGGATTTCTTCATCGGTCATACTCAACGGTAAATTCAACCTGCTGCAAGCTTTTCTCGCGTATTGCACGAAATTCGAGCACTTCGAGCTGATTCGTCCCACGTCTGGTTTGGTGGTTCCTTTCAAATTGAAGACGTTGTCCATCATGTGTTCGAAAACCGCTCTGTACATGAGGGGGTCGCTTTGTACTTTTTCGCTTTGCACTATGCGGTCCATCGGCTGCAGAGACAGCATCCGGGCGTTGCGAGATAAAGTGTAACTTACCCGGGATAAGAAGTCGCTCAGGGGGAAGTCGGAGTTCTCGATGAGATGGTAGCAACATCCGACGTTGACTATGAACTTCAACCCGGGATTCCGTACGAAGTGTTTCAAACAAGTGGGGGAAAGACTGCCGCAGGTGTGGAGCCCTACGATCCCCAATATGGACGCCTCGGGGAAATACTGTTCAGCTATGGCCGCCAAGTCCGTGTCGTCGTTCACCATCTGCGTGTGTTGTTGGTACACGACGTTGTCAGTGTCCAGTTTCTCGTCGTCCACGTTGTCCATCTTCCTCCTCACTCCTTTCCAGTGTTTCTTCATTTTCTCCACTCTTTTGGCCGCACCGGCCGTATTGGTCGGCGACGCGTCGATCCCCAAAACGCTCAGTTTGTTCTCCAAAGCGAGAACCGAGCTCAGATATCCTTTCCCGTCTCCCACGTCCACAATGTGACTCACTCCCGCGAACTCCGAAATCACTCCAACAATATCGCTCATAGCCTCAACTTCGTGTGTCTTCTTCGGACGCATGAATTTGTCAAAATTCAAACTGTTCGACGTGCTACATCCTAGAGACACCAAGTGTTTTTTAAAGTCTTTCACTTTATAAGTTACTTCCGGATCGTTTCCGTATACCGTCATAGAGGACGCCTCCTTTATAAACTTCTGCAATGTTCTATTAATTCTCGAGCAATCTTCGTTGAAGAATAAATCAAACACTTCCGTCGAGCTGTGAGACTCGTATTCATCTCTCATGTCTTCAGGAACATATTTGTTCCACAAATCATCCGTTATGTACGACACCATGTGGGAATTTATCAACGGTTTCAGAGGCTCCACGTATGCTATTATTGATTCTATTCTTTGATGCAATTTGTCCATCGTAACACGAGGTAAAGTGAATTTAATTTTGTGAATAAATCGCGTGAACATGCACAGAGGACTTTCTATTCTGATACGGGATTTGGCAAGCGAGGTGATACCTTCAGATGAACGCAAACTTTCTTATAACATCCCCTGCACTCTTCCAAAACTTGAATGATGTCTACATTAGGATCGTTCGTCTCCGGTATGGATTGGGCCAATATCTGCAATTTCCTAAGTGCAGCTGTAATCTTGGGGTTCAGTTCACCTTCCCCCGTCAGATACGACGCTGAGAAGCCCAAGTAATATCCGATTTCCGATCCTACTTCGGCGCCTCTGTGGTATCCCAAATGGTACCCTTCTACCTCACCTTCTCGCTTTCCTTTTTCCTCGCCTTCCTGGTATCCTGAATCAACGACCTCCTCCTCGGCGTTGACGAGAGAATCGAACACATCGTTTATATCGGGAACATCACTCAGTTCTTGCATTGCAAGTTTGCAAAACCATTAATCGATGAAAACTTCACATACAATTCCTATTCAGATTCAATATATTCCAATTTTAAACGATAACTACGAAAGATTTCGTTGAAAATTGCAAATTCGAACAACACGAATGTCAACAACGTGAACGTCGCGAGCGGGTGGGACAACCTGCCTCCTCGAAACCTACCGTCGTCGTATTCACCTTTCACCACCGCTTCTGCAGTCTCGTTGATGCCCACCCAGTTTGTTTCATGGAGGAAGAACAACCTATTTCGTCTACAATGTGAATGGACCGTTTTTTTCATGGTGCTATTAGGGCTTCCTTATGCAATTAATCTAGGTGGGGGACATAACTCATAAGCCGTTTTAGGCCATTCTAGTGAAAAAAAACCAATAATTACACCTCTTTGTGTGTGTGACAAAATCTTGTTTATTCTGCCCAGGCCTCAATTTCCAACCGATTTGCAAGGTTCTTTTTTTCTATCAAAAATCTTTCTAAGTAGTTGTGCTCTACGTCGCCGGAATTTTGAAATTGGAAATTATGGAGGATTATGGTACCTACTGAAAATAAGAAAATTTTAACGCTAACTACCTAAAGTCATTCTCTGCACGATTTCGTGTTTCTTTTTTTGTTAGACAACTTCCCAGTAACTCATTATTTAATCACCAGACTATATTAGCATTGGGAGGGGGTGGGGCGATAGTATTCACAAAATACACGATTTTTCAATCGTTCTTATTGAGGTTAGAATGGAACCCAATCTTTGAAATTTAGAATTTAGGGAACATAATCAATATAGTTCTGAATTTTAGTGAACTATTCTTTGGTGGGAGGTGGGGGTGGAATTGTTGCATTTGCATTTTGGAAACCGTAGATCATGGATTTTAAAATGGAGTTCAAATTCAATGTTTGCATGTCGCTAGGAAGGTCCAGTTTTTCCGATTTCAAAACATCAACTTTTGGACTCTCGTAATGCTAATGATATGGTACTCCCTCAGCATGCTAACTAAATTACATGGGGTGTAACTGTTTTGTGAGGTGGAAAGGAATATAACAATGTTTTATCGCTTACTGTTAGAAATTGAATGGGACGTACGTCCCCTTGAATGCATAAATGGGGTACCGTAAAACCGTCAAACTTTACCCCAAGATTTACTCCAAAACATTTCCAAATACAATGTCTCCCACTCGAAATGGGTTAAATTGATTTTTTTAAATAAGTGAATTGATCTTCAGGGCTTCCTGAACATTTTGAGTGGTCGAGCTCATTGATCAGATAATTGTAACCCCCCTATTTAATTGTTTAAATGTTGGAGTAACGTTATCTACGAGTGCGTCTATCTTTACTCCACTCTGAAAAACTCACAGGTATCGCTACAGAAACGGGCAGTGGTGCAATGTTACTAGTCGGGATTGAATTCATTACCCCAGAAATACTTGATAATATCAAGTATGTATAAAATTATTATAAAATATATTCTGAAAAATCGAACTTTTTAGCTTGAAAAATACAAGTTATACCTAAGAAAAATATAAATTCTAATGATCATTTATTTCAACGAATTTGCTTGAAATGCAATATTTTTGGTTAAGAGATCACAATTCAGAGATCAAAATTTCAGTCTTCCAGTATAGTTACCTTATGTAGGTATTCGAGCAAAAACTTTCTACAAGTAAAAAAATATTAAAGGACGATAAACGAACGACTTAACAAAATCACAGAAAAAGTCTGTTTCACATTCGATAACTTTCAAATGAATTGCAATGGTAAATTTCAAAGTTAACCCACGAGTAAATAACATTGTAAATCACAACTTATGAGACCAAAGCACGTTTATGTTCATGTCGTAATGCAGCTGTTCAGTTGTAAAGTTTCGGTAGGGGCGCGTACCAAGCTTTTTCTCATTTCTTCTCCCCATCTCTAACTTCTGACATGAGATACACTAGAAACCTTACATTCAACACTGCGAAAATTATAGAACTCAAATATTTTTCGAGATTAAATAAGAAAAATATGAGTGAGGCTACCTTTATCCCAACCTTTATAGTGGAGTAAAGATACCCGGTTTTTGGAGTAAAGTTACCATCAAATTTTTGGTAAACAAAAGCATAACTAAGAAAACACTTTCATGAGAATTTGATAAGTGGATTTTGTTCAAAATAAGATATTGAAAGTGATATGATGAGGGCTTGCCTGGCAAACCCACTCCAAACACGTGATATGGAAGAAATTTTGGAGCACAAGAAACAGGACAAAAACAGCTGAACAGGAAACAATGACTGATAACAGCTGATAACATGGATAAAGGAGCCATCGCAAGCCGCATCGATTCTCTGGGATGTGGAGAATAACGAAAACACAACAGCTAACTTTTATCTACGTTCTACCACGCTTACGTCACAATTGAAGATTCTCACTTTTTGGGGTAAAGTTACCCCTGGTGGGGTAAAGTTTGACGGTTTTACGGTATTTCAGTCAATTTTTTTTATTTTTTTCAAAAGAATATGGCTCAGGAATAACGGTAATCGGGTCTGTTCGTCGAGAAAATGGTTTAAAAAATCAGAGAAGCTAAGGAAAGTTGAAGATTTGAATGGTGTGACGTAGCTAGCCAATCGTGACGTAGCTAGCCAACTGTCATTGAAAAAAGTATCCATGCACAGAAACCCTTGGAGGACCTCTTGGATGCTACAAAATATTACTCACACACGCGCGCGGCGTAGTCCGCAGCGTAGTCCTTGCCTAGTGTGTGTGCATTTATGGCGGCCCGCCTTTTTTTCAAACGTGTGAGCTCTTTAATTAATTTTTCTACCACATGTTATAGTATCATTGGGCTAAAAGTTGGAGTATATAGGTTTTCAAGGGTGCTGGATCCAAATTTGAGGTCAAAAACCTGAATTTCCGACCCACCGAAATACCCCATTACTGAACAATATGTTTCAACAATTTGAAGGGCGATTTTCGAAAAAAAAATTAAACAATAATTTACTATTTTCTATATAACTCTGTATGGTCTCGTTGGGTTCTAAAAACATTGCTGTCTGAGAGCTGTGGGTGCCTTCATAACAATATTGTTATTTGTCGTTCTTGGTTTAGGTAGTGGAACTAGGAATCTTGCATAATATGCATAAAATATTATTTTGTTTACAATTTAACGATGGATTCATAGCCAAATACGGCAAGCTCAGATGAAAAATTCGAGGGAGAAGAAGCGACAAGGAATCTCAATACGAAAAATATTAAAAAATTATTTGATCAGATGATCCGTGATATCTGGGAGTTTGCCCAGTTATGCTGAATTCTAGTGCACTTTGAATTGGAAACCGAACCAAATCAACCCCATGATGACTTTGAGTTCCGCCACTGGGATTCAAATTGGTCGTATCGTATATTCAGTGGCGTCAGGTGAGAATATTCGTCCTGCAAATAGCTTGACCAGTCTTGAAGGAATGTACAATAATGAAAAACGCAAGAAATTATTACACAAAGGTTTATTATTTTTCTGTTTAGATCAAGCGCCAGCAAAGAATACAGCTTTGCCATTGTCACTGCCTACTAACCATGTTTTCGCTTCATAATCGAGTTTATTTAGATGAAATAAACGCTTCCTCCATTCGAAGAAATAAAGAATTCCTTTATTGAGAAATTTGATTATTGGTTGCTAAGAAAGCGTTACCCATGGCTTAGTATCTATGGCTCATCAAATTTTCTTTGCTTTCAAGGCCATGAAACAGCTCCTCGATTGTTTGCCTTGGCTGATGCTGTGGTAGTGGGGGTATACAATAATTTGACACTGCGCTGACCCCCCCCCCCCCCGTCATCCAAAATAGTCCCGCACAATTCATTTCTTTGAACTGTTTGCCTTGCATCGCCAGGCCCCGCGCTAGTTCATGTATACTAGTTGCTAATCTTTATAGCTCTCTGGTGTGTTGTGGGCTAGTATCCTAGGCAAAATACGTAGTTTGCAGATTGAAAGAATGCGGATGGCTTGGTAAAGGGCCCCATTCACGTGTATGCCTGGAGTCGCCGCCGCATCCCTAGCTGCCGTTAAAGGGGACAACTACCCGTGAATGGTTAAGGTCTGGCGGTCGTCTGCCGCTCGGCAGGTAATCGAACATGCTCGAAAATTGTGGCCAGGTTAATCCTTGGCAGCCCTGTGAATGGTTGAAGTGAGGCCAACGCCCGGTCGTACCCCCACCAGTACAGTATGTAGCCCTACCGTTTTCCTCACTTCTAGTCATCTTTTGAACACGGTCTATGAACTTGAGTCATGTTTTATTTTATTCAAATCTATACAAAAAATGGATGCAGATGAGGGATTTTTCGCCCCTGACTTTCTTGCAGAGTTCATCGAAGTGTATAGGTCGCATCCTGCAGTGTGGAAGGTGAGATCTGCTGAGTATTCCAATAATATTGAAAGAAGCAGATCGTGGGACGCGCTACAGAATTTTTGCAACAACAAATTTCCCAGCTTCAACCATCTTGGTGAAACTCAGAGAAGGAACTGAGCAAGCGGTGGTTGGTATTCGGCGGAGTCAGGTAGTTTTGGTAGCCAGGTGAATGGACTACTGCGGTGGCTTCAGGGAGTACCTGGAGGGACGCAGCGGCGACTCCAGACATACACGTGAATTGGGCCCTTAAGGTGTCCATGAGTATTACAGTCCCAAAAACATCGTCCTTCTTCTACCGGCCACTCAAGCCAGGAAAATTAGACTTTCGACCAATGATGAAGTGAAAGGGTTGGTTTATTACAGGCCTTTGGTGTTTGACCTAAAGAGTGGTTCCCAATTCTAAACAGGGTATCTACTATTGAGATGGGCCAAACTTCAAAGAGCTAATTTGAGTATGAAAATGTCTCTTACCAATTTTGTTAACCATTTGGTTTTCCAAGTTTTTTTCAATCTCAATTCGTGTTTTTGACCCTGTCACTAAAATTACCAAACTAACTCAAAATACCGTAAAAATGTAAAAATTAGGGCATTGTGGGAATGGGCGTCAAATTCAATCAATTAGCCACTATCATTAAGAATTGTTTACCTCATCTACTGAATTATGACTCGAGCTGCTCTATGCCCGCATTACGAAAGGGGTGAGATATGGAGGCTCGGTTCTTTCCTCAGCCCGACTCACCAGGCTACCTAAGATTTTGGAACAGGTAGTCGTCTTTGTTAGCAGGTATGCACTTCGGGAAATTGGCCAGCCGCATTTTTTCAATCTGCTAACAGTACTTATTCCATTTTCCTATATCATCTAACTTCCTTGGTTATCATGAATTAGTTCCAAAATTTTATAAACAATTTTCCAAAATCGGCTAAATATACTTGCGGAAAATGGAAATAGAGGAGAATCTCAACAACAATTTATAAATTTTGCATATATTTAGTAAGGCAAACAGTGTTTGCTATGTTTGTCTAGAGGAGACGCCACTGCCTATAGTAGAGTGTATGAGTGGTCTCATTCGATTTTATTCATAATTGATGGAAAAAAGTCTTTAATTTTGAAAATTTTCGAGCCAAGGCGTTTCTAAATTTTGTAATTAACACTTTTAGCCCCTTAGAAGTGACTGATAATAACCAAAATCTTTCTTCGGGACACAACTTGATCTCGAATGGAACTCATATACAAAATTTCATCAAAATCGGACATTTTAACACAGAATGTGTTTTTGCGATGACCTACCGAAAAAAAATCGTCACGAAAAAGCGACAGAAAAAACCGTTACGCGCCTTTTATAATGATTTTCACGTGCAACCAAGCCGTTGGTAAGGAAATAGAACTCCCGCAGTGTTCATTGCACAGAAATTGTTCACCATTCGTTGGAAAGCTCTCAATTTATATAGTATGTTTCTTGTAGTTACATATTTATTTATATAACATTTATAGGGTTTTAGACCAAATTAAATGTCTAACAATTATTTATTTTATTATTGCCAAAGACTCCACATTTATTATTGTTGTTTTTTATTTAACGGATGACTAGCATCGCAAAAACACATTCTGTGTTCCTATGATTTCATACAGAGTATGGAAAAAGAAATAAACCGGGGGGTGCAGGGGGGCGGAGCCCCCCGCCGAGGCGCAAAGCGCCGAGTTTTTTTCATTCGATTCTTGAATTCTAAGAAGAAGAAGAAGAGATTCTACTCTGAAACTAGCGCGGTGGGCTAGTTCCCAACTGTCCGTTATTCTCTGCTTCCGGGCCTGTTACCTGGTCGGGCTTCTGGGGATAGCAGTAAGGCCGTAAAAGGCTCATTACTCATCTCAAATACCAGTACCACGGGCGAGGGGAGCCCCAGGCTACAGATGCGCTGACCTCGGTCAAAGCATCACCTGCCTGCCCCTCAGTAGAGGTTGGATTCGTGGTGGTCGTGGTTGAGCAAACCCTACTTCATGGGCTTGTACCAAGAAGGCTACAAGGGGAGAGATGGCCTCTTCAAGGGCTTGCCCTTGAAGATGTCTCTCGGCATGTGAGTTCTGTTATGAACTCGGGCACCAACCTGTCTAGTTGGTAGAACCTTAGCTAGAAGGTTCGGCCTTACCTGTGGTGTTAATTCAAACAGGTACCTAGAGGGGCTGACAGTCATGACTAGCTCCCCTAGGGCTCTCGTGTGGTGAGTTCCTTCCACTCCCTCGATCACCCTTCTAGGGTTTTCGGGGTTTCATCTATCTGCTTGCAGATGGAGGGGGTTGCGAAATCCTGTTTGGATCGGCTCTCCCAGAAATCAAATAGTAGTTATTTGTCCGTTATGGGGTTGGAAGCGCCACCTCTAAATAAGTTATCATCGGGCTATGGCCTCGCTCCACTGAATATACTGTGCAGGCCTCCAAACCTTCCACTTATTGTGGTTATGGCGTTTCCTAAAAATTGCCACCCTATTTCTTTTTGTCCATACTGCTCATTTTACAAAAAAAAAGGTTTAGATACAGATATAACAAGGCATGCTGTGCAATCAGGACACTCAGCTATGACTAATTTCTTCATGTATTGTGAACAATCTTGATTTTTAAAGTTCTCTTAATGATTAACCTAACACAATTTGATACAGTTTTTGAGTTAACACCTTCTATGCGGAGGACCACCGAGGCGGTCATACCTGCTCAATCGTGACCGCCCTGGCAGTCACACCCTCCATTCCAACTCTCCAGGGGAGAGGTTCATTAAATGAACCTCTCCCCTGGAATGAGAAAAAACACTAAACAATTTTTTTAGTGTTTTTTTTCTCATTCCATGTTGTGCCTTTCAGTAACGAGCTTAGCTATCAACCAGACCAGTCAGATATCAGTGCCTTATTTTTTCTGAATTCCACGATTTGTTTGTTGAAAAAGCACCAATGTCGAATTAAAAACTGAAACAAATTTCAGGATGGCAGGGTTGGCACAAATTTGGGACTGCATTGAAGGTGTTAAAGCAAGTGACTTTCTGTGGGTTGATGCAGACGTTTCAAACACAACCGCTAAATCTGTATTGGTGTATTTACTTGAGTTGTTATGCATTTGTATGGTTTTGTTTTTAGTTCAAACGATTCGCCGCAAGGAGACGTCAAGGGAATCCCTTCGTCATCAGGAGGGATGGAAGTTAAGCGTTCAAGTGAAGAAAATAAAGTTGGACTACTCACCCCCCAGGAATCCTTATCCAGAAGAAATGGATCCATCAGTGGAAAAAAGTCTGCCCGTCAGCCGCAATTCAAAACTAGACGGAAGAGACCGTTGCTCAACATCATCAAGAACAAAGGTGGGAATGATGCGTCCTCTCAAAGGTCCAGGTCTGAAAACTCCAGGGTCCCGGGACGAGAGCGAGACGTCTTCGTCAGAGGTCGCCACTCGTCCAGCAGTCAATATCAGGAAGCGACAGGTTCAGAATTCTATAATGACGCCGTTATCGACCGTAGAAGACACCAGGGCGACAACATCTTCCACCACTACCGACACCAGTCGGAACATGCAGAAATGGGAGCCACCCAGTTCCAAGAAGCTCTTCAAAGTCAATCGAGAAGAGGCGGCATGGAGGAATCATATGGAAGACGGCCGCCGTTTCTTGGGTAAGATAACTTCCAAATGGATTTGATTTGTTACATACCTCATATTTGTCAGTACCTTCTGAGCTCTTTATGCAAACTGTTCTTTTTCTAATATCTTAAAAGTGGTGAAAAGTATCTCCTGACTTCCATGCTGCTTCCTTGCTTCCGTTTTACCCAACCTTGCCAAATTAACCTCTCACTTCTTCTTCTTCAAGTGCCATGTCCTCCAAGGACGTCGGTGACCAACCGCCTGATTTCCACCCTATCAGCCGCCACCCTGAAAAAGGCAGCAGAACTTGAATCAAACCACTGGCGGAGATTCTTCAGCCAGGAAGTTCTCCTCTGCTCTGGTCCCCGCCTTCCCGTTATTGTTCCTTGCATTATCAACTGCAAAAGTGAATACTTCTCATTACGCATTATGTGGCCTAAATATTCCAATTTCCTCCGCTCAACATTGCCCAACACCTGGGTTTAATAAAAATTAAAAAATAAATAAATACCATGTCAAGTCCATAAATACCAGACAAGTCCCACTCATCAGAACTATCTTCAGAGGAACTGCTGGAATCTCCACAATGGATCATCTCATATCCTCGTTCGTCAATGATGCGGTCACTTTGCATGTATTGCATTTCAGTTTCTTTTACTTTTCCACACACCTTTTGCCACTGTTGTACGGAATACTCAGTGAATAAAGTACAAAGTTTCGAATCAAAAAAACCTCAGAGTAACGGAGACAAGGAGACGCCCTTTCGTTCACAGTGCAGCCACTAAACGAACTTCAAATTTCTCACCACGTCAATTTCCCTGTCAAGTTTTCACCATCGAAGGTTGACTCGATCGTTAGTTCGCGGATCTGCCACCTAGGGGGCGCCACACGGATGCAAAGTTTCTCTGGTAGACCTATAGGCTGGACGCTAATAGAAGAGTGAGAGTGGTTAGAGGGATAGCCTTCCCAGGTTCGAATTAACACCTTCAACGCGGACCTCTGGAGAGGGTTGTCGCCCAGGGGGGCTCAGAATTTGCTTCTCAATAGGCGGCTGGAAGTTAACCCCTTCCTGAAGGGGTTCCACCAGGGCAGGGGGGGGGGTTCCAGTTAAGTTGTTGCTGGTTAGTCACAAACGCCATTGAATGTAGGAAGTGACATTTTATTCATCGTGTAAACATTTCATGTACAAAAATAACTTCAAATAATAAAATATAATTCAATATCACAGTTGCTAGGTACGTTTTATAAAGGTAGTTTTATGCACTCACGCGAACAATCCTCACCCCTGCTAATGTAAGTATTATGCTACGAGCCCTCATGTCTAGGACGAACTGTGGGCCCCTGAAAGTGAGCCAACGCTCTCTCTCATCTATAACTCATATCTACTTCGAATGTAAATCATGAAAACAAGTCGCAATACATTTGGGTGCATTCTCAAAGAGAAAATAAAGCACGAAGGAGTAAAATTCAATTAAATTTAGAAGATTTCCCGCGAGACACTTCAACACTGGTCTGCCAAGATGATAACTGAAATAACAACACTGCCAACCCTCTCCACCAGGAACTGAAGTTACTTTTGGACTTTTAGATAATCATAGAAGAGAAAGATAGCAGCACTGGGTGCCCAAAAGCATGGAAGTGAGGTAAAAAGAGGTTTGAAGTTGGTACATAGTAACTTCCTGTGTAACCCCTTCCAGAAGGGGTTCCCGCGTTGATTGATTGAAGGCGTTTATTTATACAACAGGCTATGGATTAGGACCATTAAGGTCCTTGTAAATTTAGTCGTACAATCCCCATACAATCATATATATATTCAACTTATATGTACCTACTCTTCTGAAGAAAATAAAGAAACTAAAACTTGAAAAAGAAACTAAACTAAAAATAAAGAATGTTATAATGAATTCTCAAAAGGATATTATCAGATGTTCGTAAAGTGTTTACCTAAATCTAATTTCATTCTTTATAGGTTTCAAGTAGTATGATTTTGTATCTATTCCGAAAACTACTTACAGAGATTGATAGATCGAAAAGGTTGACATTTTCATTGTAGAGTTTGATGCTTTGTAGTGTGAATGACTTGCTAAATAGTATTGTTTTATGTTGGGGTATTACATTTCTAAATTCATATTTGGAATACAAATACATCGGTTTTCTAAATTTAAGTATTTTAAAAAGCATAGTTGCTATGGCAAGTTTTTTCCTTTCTCTTATTTTGAGCCAGCCCAATTTAGCGAAGTAGGGGGTGACATGTGCATCCAATCGCAGACAAAACACGAACCGAATGACCGAATTCAATGTTTTTTGCATCCTATCCATCTGCTCGCTATTTGTGTCACAAAACGCCGATGATGCGTAGTCGAAATGCGGTAAGAGTAAGGACTGTGCCAATTGAGCTCTCACATGTTGAGGAAAGTCAATGGCTAGTCTACGTAGTTGGTAGAGGCTCCTATAAACTTTGCTGCATATATTTCCTACATGGATGTTCCAGTCGAGGGTGCTGGTTATCATCACGCCTAAATTCTTAAATTGATCTACAAACTCTAGCGGGGAGGTTCCAATTGCAATGGGTTGAGTATTGGATCGGTCAAGGTGTTAAGGAAGCAGGGAGAGGGAACCAACTATTAACTTTGGTTCTAGGGAGCGCCACTAGATTGTGCCGGCTGTCCCAAAATGTTAAGCGCAGTAGTGTGATGAAGAGTAATGTAGGGTAGAGCTGTGACAGATCTCCACTCCGTACTAAGTTCCCAGTCGTGTTCTCAGGGAGGCGTCTCAAGAGGTTCTCTCACACCGAGGCGAACGATTCAGAAGACCGCCCTTGCTTGAAGACCCGCCAATACCAAGACAAGCGGTCAACCAGTGGGAGCAGGGACCAAGAAACTACTGCAACATCGGGCAAGAAATCAAGGTCATCGAGTCACCATTCCCAAGGTAATTGATTACCTGGACTTTCTTAAAATCACATCAATTTTGACGTGGACTGGGCCTTAGGCCGAATTTTAAAAAATCTGTAACCTTGATGGTTAGGAAACCTTTGTGAAAATCGAGATTGCTTTAACATTTGGAGTTAAAAAGATACGCGTTCAAAAAAATAGATATTATAACCTTCTACTTGTGTTATGATTTATGTTCATCTGTTCGATACGAGCCGCCATCACTTTTCTCGATTCCGAGCAGGATAACCATGATAAACTTATCCAATCCCAGTCAGGGGCGTCTGGTGAGAATATTCGTAAGGCAAACAGCTTGACCAGTCACAGAAGAATAAACAATGATGAAAAACGCTGCAAATTATTACACAAAGGTTTATTATTTTTCTGCAGATAAATCGTCAGCTTTACCCTCGTCACTACCTACCAATCATGTTTTTGCTTTATAAATTTATAAATGTTGTTTATTTAAATGAAATAAACCCTTCACACTCCATTTGAAGAAATAAAGAATTCCTTGGTTTAGAAATTTGATTACAGGTTGATTAAGGAAGCAAAACATGTACAACCTAAAGAAACGAACATCGATCGCATTTTGGTCAGCTAAAATTTTTAAGGTGATAAGGCCTCTTTTGCGATTCACACTCGTGTTTCTCATTTATCGTAAGATCAACCTTCAAGTTCTCATGGAGAGCTAATAGTTTATCCTCTGGGTGGATTCATTCGATTCTAAAAATTCAATGGTACCTATCCAAATTGGTGAAAAAAAAACCTTCATAACGAGAGTTTTCGAGAGAGGGGGGCCTTAAGAAGTTACATCCCTGATGTTTCACCGCTTAGAAGTGACTGACAAAACCTTCGGGGCACAAGTAGACCCCAAATGGAGCTCTTATACCAAATTTCATCAAAATCGGTCCATGATAATTAAGGAAAGTTCCGCGGACGGACGGATTTTTTTATATCCGATTTTCAAAATATACGTAGTAGCTTCCTACCTCAAACGTAAACCATCGGAGGGTTCAATATTATGCAATTATTTCCAAGTAGGTACCTATCAACAAGAAAAACGATTAGGTACAGTAAAATCGGGAACGGGACACCTGTCAGTGCCAGGCAACCGCTATTTGCGGTGGCGAAAAAACTAAGTTTTCCTTCCTTGAGATAATGTGGTTGGATGGATATGTTATGTCTTACCATGCATGGGTTAATTAGTATCCATGGCTCATCTTCCAAGTTTCTCTGCTTTCAAGGTCACGAAACAGTTCTCCGATTGTTTGCAACAGCTGATAGCGTGGTAGTGGGGGTATGGTAATACTTGACACTGCTATGACCACCCGCCGATCGTCGCCTCTCTAAACAGTCCCGAAAAATTCATTTTTTTGAACTGCTTGCCTTGCATCGCTTTGCCCTGCGCTAGTTCGCTTATCATCCGCGATCATCTACAATACCGACCTCTCCAAGTCTATGGTGATTTGCGGGCTAGTATCCTAGGCAAAATACGTACTTTCTTTTTCCATTCTCCTATTTCATCTAATTTACTTGATAATAATGAAAAAGTACCTAAATTATATAAAATTTTTCCAAAATTGGCTATTATATTACTTTCAAAAAATGGGAATATAGGAGAATCTCAACAAAAATTAATTTATTCATTTTGCTTATTTTTAGTAAGGCAAACAGTGTTTGCTATGTTTGCCTGGAGGAGGCGCCACTGATCCCAGTCCTCTGTAGGCTTATGTAACCCAGGCATTTCGATTGTCTCAAAAAACAATTGATTATGCGAGTTTTTTAAACGGAATTTTTCTTACCAGAGTTAAGTAACCTTATCGTAAACTTCATCCTTTACTGAGTACTGTGAACGTCTACTTAAATTCGACATTAATTTGTGATGTCTATACGTGTAGTTAATGTTCAATATTAATGATTTTGGGTTACTTGAGTTTCTTCCGGGGACTCGTGAGCGTGAACAGTCATAAATAGGATCTGTTTATCCACTGATTGACTGGTGTGATGACGTTGAAGTAGCTCATGGTGGACGATGTTGTTTCAGGGACAGCAGGAGACCACAGCCAGCCAGGACATCCTCGACCATCAACATCGAGAGAATGTGAGTTGATTCCGTTGAGCAATATTTCAGTTTTTCAATTACCTAGGGCCGTGCACTAATCCGTTTCTAAAACCCTTGAAAATGTCAAGTTTAGCTTCATTTTATAGGGAAAAAATAACTGAATCAACGGTTTTTTCTATTTTTCTCTGGCAATTATTTTTCGATTTTGATGATTACAACGGCAATATTTCAGTTATTCAATTACCTAGGGCCGTGCACTAATGAATTTTTTAAATCCTTTAAAATTTCCAATTTAAGTACCGTAGACTGGGGTAATAGTGATCAATTTCTACAGTTTTTCCTTGAAAACTACCAGTGTAATAATTCAAAAAAATCTGAAAAAAAAAGTTTATATTCTCCCACATCTTACGAAGAGTATCCTATATTAAACTTTGAAATTTTGTTGAATTAAGCTCATTTAAAAAAAAATTGAATTGATCAGTTTCACCCCCCACATAGGGGGTGATAGTGATCACTAATCGAACTTAAACAATTAAAAATTGTTTTTTAGTACCCTGGGGTAAAAGAAAACCACTAACAACTCATTTCAGAACAATTTTTATTGAAAAACTAATGAAAACCAACTCTTTACTTATAAAAATCAGAATAAAGCCAAAATTCAAGACTCGTAATATCCTCTTCAGTATTTATTATTATAATGAGACCATTCGTGGCACATGATTGGTAACTGACAAGAAACAACTTATTTTAAAGCACTTGTTACCAAAAATAATGATGGACCAATCACTTTTTGATAGTTTCGGGGCATTTCGGCCGTGATCACTATCACCCCCTGAAAATGATTTTTTTTTGTTTTTAACAGATAACCAACAGTAGTAACACGGAAAAAAACAAACTAATTGCAGATATTTCATGCTTACCTCTAGTAGAAACAAAATCTTTTCGCTAGAACTTCACCACACAACACCCGACACCGGCACAACAGAAGTTACAATCACAATGTCAGCTGGGCCCGATTTTGAGATTTGTTTATTTCCTTATCAGCTACCATGGTAACCTAGACTATCGGGCGGGAACGATATCCCCCCAGCAGGTCGATTCTGTTACTCGCTATTCGGTTGACGTTATGGCGTCGGATTCGGTATCCCTCCCGTGCAACGACAGGTCGATAACGACATTGGAATTCTCTAATCGGGCATAGCGAAGTTTGGTAGGGGTGTGTCAGTCCAGGTATTTCCCTGGAACGGTTCCAACGGTTACGGTGACAAAGATGTAACCGTTCCAAATTACCGGTACAGTTCCATTACTGGTACAGGCGGTCAAATCCCACTCACATGACATGGATGAAGCAGGCTGTCAAATCCCTATTGTCCTTCTTCCATGCTTATGATCTCAACTTGCAATACAATAGCATCATTTTCCTTGACAATTCGCTAAAAGGAAGGAATTTAAACAAGTGTTACAAAATAGGCAATTTATTATAAATAATAGTTACCAAACAATAAGAACTTAACATGACAATAATAAATTAATAATACTGGAGACAACTTCCATGCTAACCAGTCCAGAAGATAACTTTCTGCTCAAGAGCCATTCCATGAACCATTCCATGTCCATGGAAGTAGTAAGGGCGCTTCCAGGTACAACATGGAACAGAACTGAGAACAAGATCCATGCTTACCGGTCCAAAACCCTTCCCGTTCCAGAGCCATTGAACCATTCTATATGATATCTTATCGGTCCGGTTACATCCTTACCGGTCCAGTTCCATCCTCACTAATCAGAATGATCAGATTGATGAGATGATTGATCAGATCATTCTGATTGGTGAGGATGGAACTGGACCGATAAAAAAGATTCTCTTCCCGGTCCAGAGCCGTTTCATCAAGATATCTTATCAGTCCGTGGAACTGGACCGGTAAGGGTCGAGTTTTTGTCACTGCGTGGAACCGTTCCAACCTGATACTCGGTTCCACAGTCCCGGTACAGCTGTACCGACACACCTCTAAAGTTTGGTCGTTGCATTTCAAAATAATGACGTCGCTATGTGATCCGACAATATTTCGGTCTAGAGCGAGCGAAAGGTAGCAACGCGTGATTTTTAGCCAATGGGAAGACGTATTGATAATAGTTTCCAATTGTTATCACGGGTAGTTGAAGTTCACTGCAGTTTGCAAAATGTCGGATTCATATTTTTTGCCGTGGTGAATATACAAAGGAATGACGCGTAAAAACGGAATTTTTCTCGTGATTCGTGCTTTCGTATCATGGAATAATGATAAATGGAAAGAATTACTTTTCATAAATAGAATTCATCAGTCACGTTGGTATGAATTTTGTCCGTCCACGATGCTTCGAATAATCAACTGCCTGTCCATCTTACTACAAGGTAATGAATCGTCTTGTTATTTATCGTTTATACATTCTCACACATCCATAATTATTGGTAACTTCAACTACTTTGAGTGAGGAGTCCATAGCTAACTGCCTAATTGTGTGCGGTATACATTATTGTTACAGATTCCGGGAAACAAGTACCTCCTACTAACGAAAATTTCGGAGTTCTCGACGTCTTTTCAGAACAAAATAGATGTATTTCACTCTCAAGGGTAAAAAAAAAACCTAATATCACTTCAAAATTTATGAATCGCTGTTTTACTCATGTAAAGTTTCATGTATGTTATAAGACTGAATGAACATAATATTATTGTATTCAATAAAACGTAAGATTCATGACGTAATTTATTTATCTACCTTCACATTCATATTTTTTTGAGTCAATTTTATGTTACAATTTTCATCAACCACGTCATATTCTCTCCTACCGTCGATGTCGATTACGGATATAAACAATCGTAAATTCGTGGTAAATATTTTCTCAGGTAATAGCAGGTAAGTTGGTATAAAAAAGAGCATTATCAGCACAATTATTTTAGCAAAAAATTACCAATTTTAGGGGTTTTCTTCATTTTAGGAAGTTTTTATGCTGACGCACATTTAATAAAATAGTCAAAAATTCAACTAGAATCTACCTATTTTATAAGCTAACTATTTTAATTTTATGTACTTATTTACCAATTTCCGAAAATGACAGTATAATTACTTTTATCATCATTCAATGTTGATATAAAAAATGCTGTTGATAGTTTGTCAAAAACTCAATTCCATTGAAAAATACTCTCTTTACTATGATCAATAGAGTACATGAATTTCTATACGAATTAACAGCATGAAATAATATAAATACCACGATTTTTGTTTAATACAATTGTAGAAAAAATCAAGTAAGACACAAATTAAAACGGCGAATAAACTGCTCATTATGAGGGTCGGATATTATTTTTTAAATATTCACCAGAAATCATGTACGAATGTATAAATTTTATTCTCAAAATTATTTGATTAACAAAACTAATAACCCACAATACGGAAAAAATGCACAGAGCAACTCGGAAACTGAAATATGACTTCGAATAGGTTAGGAATTAAAGAGCGTTTTAAGCTACTTTTTCATAAAGACGGTTGTCGTAATTCATACCGGGGGGTTTCGAGCCGTCGAGATGGTAACGACACTTTTCGGCCGAAATAGCGACAGTTGTCGCTATTTTGCGTCTGCAGAATCGCGATCGTCGCTATTAATCGTTATTGTTATCATAACGACACTTCGTTGTCGCTATTATCCCATAACGAGTTAGAGAATCGACCTGCAGAGAAGACATTGTTACGAACACATGACGCGACCTAACTTTAGGGATGGCATATCGAATTAAACATATCGATATATCGATCAAATGATATATCGTCAATGAGATATCGATACCTTCGATATATCGGAGAATATATATCGATATTTCGATATATTGGAGAAAATATATCGATTTTTCGATGTATCGGAAGATCTACTTTAAACATTAGGGTGGCCCAAAACAGGGGCAAAAGATAAAAAGTTATGATAACTACCAGGGTTAAATACAGTTACGAAAAAATCGTGTGAACATTTGGACCAACCAGCTCAACTAAAAGTGCTCATCGACATGTTTCGAAGGTTTTGTTCATATCGGGTAAAATATGAAAAACAAACAAATTTAAAAAATACATTTTCACCAGATATTTAATCAACTGAATATTAACCTTAACTTAATATTTAAATTTTGACATTGTATGTCTTTACTTTGACACTTGAACGAAACTAGATGTTAGATTATAAATGCTTGCATACGAGTCTGCAACACATAGGGACATTTCATGTCAACCACTACACAACAAGGTAGTGAAGTAAGGTTGTTAGTTCAAGTACCCAAGCATCAAAACAGTTGATTGTTCTCTACGCAACACAGTGAGTCTATTTTATTTATTGGTCGCATGAGCAAGACTTGCTTAGTTTTCGTGACGATTTTTCAGTTTATGTGCCAAAGCAAAGACATGAAAATGTCAAAAACATGTGAAGTAGGTAAGGGAATTTAATAGTTTTAAAACAATATAAAAATCATTTAGGATGACATTAATGGACATATCGGAGTATTTACTTGGAAAAACTCGAAGAAGTAAGTAGGTAGGTGAATTGAAAAGTTACTAACATCATTTTGGAGGAAACATTATCGATATACTAGACATATCGGGAGATCTATTTGGAAAAGCCTGGTAAAATAAGTCATGACCCTTCATGACCGACTGATGCATATATGAATCAAAAGTTACTGGGTATGAATGATCGAAATTCATTGTCATTGCAATGTTGAATTGATTTATAAATTGACAGGGGTATAGGTACTGTAAACGATCACGATCCTTCAAAATTGAAAATAATTGTTGTGAAAACCTGCTTCACTTCGTATAGTACGTAGTTTTAAGCTGGACGAGCCTCCATTAATTTTGGCTTAAGTCAAGTAATTGAGCCTTGAGAGCCACTGTAGGTGTAAACTATGTACACAATCATGTCTGAGCTGAAGTCAGCAGTCTGAAATCTACCCATCACTAGGTACCAACAAAATTTGTAATAAAATTACTTGATGTTTTTACAAGTACAGGCGTCCCTTCTCATCCATTCATTTCAATATTTAATTTTACTAAAAAACCAAAAAAAAAATTTTTTAAACTTGAAAACAGGTCGCGATATATTGGTAAATATATCGATATTGACCGATAATATCGGTTCTCTATATCGATATGTCAAACGTAATATATCGATATATTTCATATATCGATATATCGTTGCCATTCCTACTTAACTTTCCATTTAGGACTGTGTGGAGCGCTGCAATCGCATGCAAATAAAAAAAGGTTTGTTGATCAGTATCACCCCAACATATCAGTATCACCCCAGTCCACGGTACTAGTTTTTGTGTTTTCCCCTTTGATTTGGCCAAATACTAACCCGGAACGAGGAATGAACGGCGACCGACTGAGACCCCTTTAAGTTCTCGTAGGGAGCGAACGGCTTGTCCTACAGAGCTCCGCGTGGTCTAAAAAAATTCAATACTATCTTAAATTGATGGAAAAACAATACCTTTATATCGACATTTTTTGAGTTAGGGCGTTTTCAAAATTTCAACCCTTATTTTGCAAGCCTTAGAAGTGACCGACATCAACCAAAATCTTCGGGGCACAACTAGACCCCAAATTGAGTCCATATACTAAATTTCATCAAAATCGGTCCATGCTAAGTCCATGCGTTCGATGGACGGACGGCCAAATTTTTATTCGATTTTTGGACTCTTCATACCTTGAAACGTAAACCAACGAATTTTGAGGTGGCGGTTAAAATGTTTTTTTTTTTCTCGGTCGATTCATTATTGAAAACAATAAACCGAAATGCAAGTTTTATCGCTTATCTGCTGGTTTAAATTCACCTAATGCTTATCCAATGGGACGTCCCCTGGAATGCATGGTTTACTAAACAATGTATAAGCGTGGCTACAAAGAAGGCGACTGCGATGCGTTCTGAAAACGTTTATTAATAAATCTATGAGTATAACAAGTGGCTAACAAAAATATTAAACAATTAAATTACAATCAACCAAAAACAACTAGGTAGCTGAAAACGAATCGAAACGAAGAAGCCTTCAAAAGCGTATCGTCGACATCCCTAGTGGAAGTTTCAATGAGCACTGTGTGCCAGGAAGGTCTCAGGAAGGCGTGATCCGATTTATATTGAGTGAATTAAGATAAGAGGCAAAAGAAGGTAACAGCGGGGAAGGGCTAAGCGGTATTAGTAAACAACGTTTATAAATGTTGTTCGTTTTCCAGCAACGACAGCCGCCGGAGCCCCTGGGCATCGGAAGGGACCCCGGAGGAAACCCGAAGGTGGACTTTCCCGTTCGCTGCGCAGCACCGCCCACAGGAGCCGCAGCGGTCTCATCAGGAAAGGCGACTCCTGACACCGAGAAGACATCTAGAAGACGAACGCTGCCGCCGCCTTTCCTAGACATCCACCGCTTCCCCCTCGGACCATGGATACTACCTGGTCCCTGCAGTATCCATGACTACTGGTGAACTTCTAGTCTCATCGATTACGTCTTGACGGCTCCTCTCATGTTACCGCCATTGATTTACTACTTACCGTTGAGCGAATTCCAACGAAAAATCGTATCAACGTATTATGATCAATTTTATGTGTTATAGTGAAAAAAAAATGAATTTTTTTCAACGTCCTTGATAACATTAGAAAGTATTTTATTCTTACTAGGTTTTGTATTGAAAAAGAAAGTCTGTAAAATATAAAATTTTACTCTTCGAGTTGACTGAAACGTTTTCAGGGAAGTTCCTCCGTTACTTTGTAAGTTTTTTCATTTGTACAGATGCGTTGATATTTATATTGATATCAAACAATAAATTATCGATTTATAAGTGTTTTCAGTTTTTTTCTCTTTTTTGTAGTCACTACTTTCACCCTTCATTTCTATATGGGGAGTTTGCCTCAATTTTAGATTCTGGAATTTCAAGTCAAATGCTATAATAGGGCCCTGGAATAACGTTTAACACCAGGAATACCCGAGGGAAAAAGTCCATTCATGCAGCATGAGTTATTGAGCGAATTTTCAAAGAAATGTTTCAGTTGAAGTTATGGTTAAGGAAAGAAACAATGGTTACAAAAGGTGACTACTATGCCAATTATATGAGCTCATAAGTAGGGACGGCACGATAATCCCAAGTATCGATACTCCTTTCGTTACGATATTTCTCAGGAAGTATCGATACCCGATATATTTTCGATACCGATACTTCGATAATATCGGCTCAAAGTATCGATACCACCGATATTTCAAATTAACCCCTTGATGATTTCGCAAACCAAATAAAAACCCGGTTAATTAAAAATTAAAGTTATTAACATTATAAACATATCAATAAAATTCAATCATTTAAAAAGTAATAAAATTAAGTAGTAATTTAAAATGTTATAAAAGTCGAAAATTTAAAATTTATTGAAAATGAATGGTCATTCCGTTCAATATTTATTCCAATTCTTATTTGCTAGAAATCTCTGTTCAATGCAATGTTTTTTTCCTTCCGCTACACGTGCTATAAAATATATGAATGGAAATTTAAGATTAGGAAATACAAGTTTTCACTTTCAGGTAAAACACAAGAATGAACTTTTATTCAACACATGAAGTTGTTGTGACGGGATACGAAGTTGAGTTTGGAAACAATAAATTTGGAGTATAAAATTGAGAGATTGAATGGGACTCCCTATCCAACCATAAAGTTTTTCAGATATATAGCTTCCTTAGCTGCTTCAGACAATCCAAGATATTCTGCTTCGGTCGGATCATTTGGTTTTACCCTCTTTCCATTCACGTAATTCCATATATCATTTTTTATGAGAATTGCTTGCATTTGGAGTTTCCACGTGTCATAATTTTCTCTGCCTAGTGGTTCGATCTTTGATCGTTCCATTTTCGGCTATGAGACTTACACCTACCACCAAACAACAATCTCCTATGATGTACTGTGAGCTCCCGCTCACTGAAACACCACCTACTTCAGTGGTGGGACTGGGCTAAGCAGTTAGCTTCCCTCCTGTAGCCCCTAGACGAGCGGGACGCAACCTCCACCTCACGTCCCAACTCCCCGACGAGGCGGAACAGCTGGCCCCTCGTCCAGCCAATCGGAACTCTCCACGATCGTCACCTAAGTGGAGGGGTGGGGAGTGACACCGGAATTTCCAGAAGCGTCAGCGGCGTCGCTTCAGTCCCCTACCAACCGTCAGCCCGATCAGTCGCAGCGAGCCCGACCCCACGACTTGATCCCGCCATTTTCCCCAGTCTACCTTGTGCGCACTTTTCAACCACGAGTCAACTCAAAACGCGTACTCCCCTGCTACGACCCTGCGCTTCAGAGGAGGACCACCTACTTCACCTTCGCCACGAATCCGACAGATTTCCTCAGGGCCCTGTCAGAGTGAGTGCACAAACTAACCATACTATTTTAAAGCTTTGGCCAAAGTAGTGAGTGATAGAGTAAAAGCTAAGTACTATTTGAACACGAAAACGATCTAACTTTTGTAACCGAACTGCCTCTTACGATTAATGACCTGGAACTGAACTTTGCTAAACTGAGATTGGATAATGAATTTGTAATGAAAACACGGAATTGAGTTGTACCCATTATATTATTTCTTTGTGTCACAAACGTGCCTAAAACATTTGCCCTTCAGGCTGTATTTTCCTCGCGCGCTGCACGCTAATTGTTCCTACAATAAATTCAAGCTATTAGTTGTAAACTTGTAGTTGTTTTTGACTTTTCCTGGTTCAGAATAACTAGTACGAGGAACGTGCATCGACACACCTCAGGTTCTTTTGCACAATCCTTTCAGGATCTTTTATTAAGCCCCTCAGGCCAGACACATTTGTGATCTGTTTCAATTTCAAGCGCCCTTCAGGCTAAAACAGTTTCGACACGACTTCGCCACGCAGCTTCTAAATTGTCTACGCCTCGCCACAGGTAAATATATTCACGCTACCCCTTTTAATTTTAACTTATTCAATAGTGTTTTGGTATTTGCTTGTTTCTCCCCCACAGAACTCGTGCCAAAGTTGTTCAACGATTAACGACCTAGTCGTCACTCGTTGAACGATACGCTCATACCTTGGTGACAGTGGTAGATTAACCCCCTCCCTCTGTCCACAACGTGTGAGCACACCAGCTAACAGTACTATACATTTTCGATCGTTACAGCGTAATCTGGCCCCGATAACCTATAAAATATATGAATGGAAATTTAAGATTAGGAAATACAAGTTTTCACTTTCAGGTAAAACACAAGAATGAACTTTTATTCAACACATGAAGTTGTGACGGGATACGAAGTTGTTTGGAAACAATCAATTTGGAGTATAAATTTTAACAGAAAGGATCAAGTAATTGAGTCTGTTACAACACAAATAATATTTATTATTAAATCATAAAAACAAAAATTTGCCGTGAAGTTAAATGAACGGCTACACTTGAATTTAAAAAAAAAGTCCATTAAAAAAATTGTTGTGAATCGAAAAGTAGAACAAAGATCACAAGGAACTCGAACTGTTCAAGAAACCCAGCGAACCGAAACACGCTAATGCGACATTAACAGGGAGATAACCTGTGGAAAGTTTTTGAATATCGATGAAGGACAGAAGCTATAAATATTGTTTCAACTGATATTACTGAGTATTATTCTGTGGCAGACAAAATATGGTATTTTTGCTGAGTACTTGAAACTGGTGTTTTTTTACAAGTCTACTTTAGGAAAAATATCGATAATATCGTCAAGAAAGTATCGATACCTCCGACATTTTAGGCAAAAGTATCGATACCAATATATCGGTTTGAGTTTTGCATCGAAAGTATCGATACAAATATCGGTATCTATTGCTTTTATCCGTGTGACGTCACACAGAATGGATGTATCGATTCTTTGACTAATCGAACGGTTATTCGAATCTCGCTGAAAGGCGGCCATGTTGACGCTGTTGTAAACAAAGATTGTATGGACGGTTTTTCATTATGCCAATTTATGCGGTTATTAGTTGCTCTTCTCGTCCCGGAAGCGGTGTTTAATTTTTTGGTTTGCCAAAAGTGATTAGGAACAGTGTGGAAAGACAAGAGAACTTTCCGAAAAAATAAGAATATCAGCCTTTTGGCGTCGCTGATTCCCAGCGTTCCTAACAACCATGTTCGATGAACTGACTGAATTCCCATCGTTGTAAACAAAGATTTTTTCATTAGGCATGCCGATTTGTGCAGTGTTTGGCTCGTAGGGTATTCTGTACATAAAAATTGGTAGGTACTATATAAGTTTTAAAAAATACCTAAAAACCTTGCTATCTGTACTTCAATCTGAAATTTGAAAGAAAAACTCACTACAGACCTCAGTTTGGAAGTGAAATTAATGGGGCCAGCACGGTGCCAAAACCACATTGCGGTTCATGGCACGACCACTACATATGGCTGAATGCCACCATAATAATGGGTTAGTGTTGTTCTTCAACGTACAAGTCAACTCATGGGGCTAGTAATAACTCCATTGCATGTTAATCTATCCATATTCAAACCATAAAACGGAGTAAACGTTTAGGTCTACATACATGGAACCTAATTTTGAAAATTTGCTCATACAATACTGCTTCATGGCTCGAAGTAGGGTGTGTACTAGAGTCGGGAAAGTGGTTTAGTATAATTTTTAATTGAAAGTAGAGCCCTCACTGAGTTTTTTTTTAGATTTTTTCCCATGATTTTTCAAAGTTTCATAACAATGTTGACTTAGCAATGGGCAGGGGATGCTATCATAACATTATTTTCATCAAACGACCTTTGTTGAATCTACTACCTGCCCAAAACATGGCAAACATCGTTATTATTTCAATTAACCTAATAATAATTGGATAACATTTGAATTACTTACCTTTCCAAACACCACCACCTTGTCACCTGGGAGTACCTTGCATGAGACAGATATCACATGCCCTGAAGTAGCGAAGTTGTGCGCATCCAAAGATTTGCAGCACTTCAGTTGCTTCAGGGATATGAAATCTGTCTTCAGGAAAATCGTCGTCACACTCAACAACACTCTGCTCAAAGGGGTCTAAACCACCACAGAGACGTATCTTATATTCATACCTTCTCAGGTCGTCACCTGAGAGTGAACACACATACTGAGTATGGAATTTTTTGTCAAACATCTAACCCACAAGGGAGACATAATAATAACGGTTACATAATTGCTTTTAAAGAATATTATCACCATAGTTATGTTTACATACCAAGAAACTTGGTATGTAAACAGAATAACCTTGCTGGATAGGAGCGCAAATGGCGCCCCTTCACGACCAGCTGATTGGGTCAGAGAAGGTTATGTTTGATATCGAAAATAATCGATTATTGAGTCTTGAGGATAAAACGAATACCAAAATAGTATCGATACTCGGATATATCGGTGGTATCGTGCCGTCCCTACTCATAAGAGATTTGTACACCATCCAGGGTCCGTTGCAAGTGTTATTTTTTTTTCGTTTTTTTTTTTTACACACTCCAGGAATTGTTTCAGAATGTTCAAAAACGGATTTGAGTGATACAAGTTTTCAAAAAAATTCATTCTAGAAATTTTGAGACCGTTGCAATAGCTCCATTTTCCTTGAAAATTTGCTAGAGGCTGTCTGGTAACGTACCATGTGAAGGATAATCTTCCACGACTGTTTCATACTCGTGGCATTGCCGTTTTTGTAGTGCAGTTGAAATCTTGTTCTAAGTCGGTCCCGAAAATGTCTCAGCTGCACTCTACTTGACGTTCATCCAAAAATGGAATTTTTTCAAGAGAATCAAGTAAAGAAAAAATGACAATTTCTGAAAAAATTAAAAAAACTGGAGCAAAGCGACCCCGTATGACAATACTGGAATATGTGTCAAATTCGGCACAGAAAAATTGACTTGAGTTGAAAATTGACTTATCATGGTACCACAGGTTGTTGTCAGGTTAAGGGTTAAGCCATAAACGTACAGATTTAGGAACTGAGAAAAAATAAAACGCACAGTAATAATAACAAAACTGTATTTCTGTATTATTTCCTTCAAACTGAACATTACTTGTAATGAATTCATTCAAAATTGAGTACACAGGATAATTCGAATATCTTCACAATTTGTATTTCGCTCGAAAAAACACGGGAAACGATTTGTACAGTTGAAATTCATTGAATTCGAACGTATAACTATTAATACTGCGAAACACGGATCTCTCGAAATCCTGAATTTGTTGGACAGAGAGACGCAATGCTTTCAAAAGGGAGCACACCGAATTTACTAAAAAAAGTGTGATGGCAGAGAGTTGTGGATCCGGCGAGGTTGCAATGGGTGGACGTATCGGCGATCTGGCGTCACATCCTTGGTGCAGAGCGCCGAATTGCCATGAGGCACCAGCATTGTGGGAGAATCCAGCGACAAATCCCCAATATGGGACAAATTGCAGTTCTGTGCCATGTAAATACAACCAAGTCCAGCACTTCATCAATACAGTAGAAACCAGAGCTGTTTTTATTTGGTAGGATCCAGCGCTGTATCAATAGAGAGTTTTTGCTGCCAAAATGTGACAGGCTCCGTTGGGAGGAGACTAGTGCAAGCAACAGAGGATGCTACCCAGATGAGGGAGGAGGCCCATCAACTATGGACATATGAATGTCTTTCCTCCTTTCAAAGAAAGTCGGTTCAAGGAGTCCTGTGAAAATCCCAATGGTCTCCCCCCTGGCTGCAAGCAACCAGAGTAAGTCACTCTACAGAGTCAGCTTAATAGCAGGTTCCCTTAATTCAGCAGGTCCCTGTTATGACCTACAGGTAGAGGCGCACTTCACAAAACTCACATGCCAGGATCCAGGCCACAGGGCCAAGGATGGCCCTGGATCAAGGAACCCTATTCAAAGACTGCAGAAGGAACTGCAGGCTGGGTGCGTTTAAACCACAACCCCCGCAATTAACTATGGAGAAATAACTACTATTTGGTTTTCAGGAGAGCCGATCCAAACAGGATTTCGCAACCCCCTCCATCTGCAAGCAGATAGATGAAACCCCTAAAACCCTAATAGGGCGATCGAGGGAGTGGAAGGAACTCACCACCCAGGAGCCCCAGGGGAGCTAGTCATAGCTATCAGCTCCTCGAGGTACCTGTTTGTATTAATACCACAGGTTAGGCTGAACCACCTAGCTAAGGTTCTGCCAAATAGACAGGTTGGTACCCGAGTTCATAACAGAACTCACATGCCGAGAGACATCTTCAGGGGACTAGCCCTTAAGGATGCCATCATCTTGAGGAGCCCGTGAAGTAGGGTTTGCTCAACCACGACCACCACGAATCCGACCTCAATTGAGGGGCTGGCAGGTGATGCTTTGACCAAAGTTGGTGCATTGGTAGCCCGGGGCTCCCCTCGCCCGTGGTACTGGTAATTAAGATGGGTAAAAGCCCTATACGGCATTACTGCTATCCCCATTAGCCCGACCAGGTAACAGACCCGGAAGCAGAGAATTTGTACCTGCTCCCTAACCGCTCTACTCCAGTCAGAGGTGTGTGCCAGAGCCCTAACAGTAAGGGGGTACAGGAGAGGGAGGCATGACGCACAGCGGTACCCATACATTAACTATGGACGGAGGGGGGGGGAGGAGGCTCTAGAAATGGGTGATATCACGGGTATGGATAGCGCACTCTGAAAAGGTTCCACAGGCACGTTATTGACGTGCAAGAACTCCATGGGCCGACGGGCCATAACTTTGGTGGTCTCTCATTAAACCAGCTAACGGTAGGTTCATACAGTAGAATCCAAGGGCACCGGTGGGGTCCGGTGTAGCCACTGCTGCTGGGGCGAGCGTTGTTTGGTGGTGGAATTTGGACAGACTTCTGTGGGGGTTGTGGGATTACGACTAAATTCGAGTTGATTATCAATAAAACACTGGTTTCAAACGTTTCTATGGGTGGTTGCCAATTGTCGGCAGCTGGGTCGTTTCCAATTGTCAACATCTCGTCAAGATCACGGGTTCCATGGACACAGCTATCTCTGAAAAGATGCCACAGGAACGTTATTGACGTGCAAGAACTCCATGGGCCAACTGGCCGTAACTTTGGTGGTCTCTCGTTAAACCAGCTAATGGTAGGTTCACAGTAGAATCCAAGGGCACCAGTGGGGTCTGGTGTAGCCACTTGTTTGGTGGTGGAATTTGGACCAACTTCTGCGGGGGTTGTGGGGTTATGACTAAATTCGAGCTGATTATCAATAATACACTGGGTTTCAAACGTTTCTATGGGTGGTAGTTGTCGATTAAACATTTGAACTACTGGCAGTAGGGGCAACAACAATTGAACGGGCAATTTGGACAATTTCTGGTCTTTCGAAAGGAAGTGGGTGATTTGAAAAGAAGCATCGTGGCCTCCTCCCCCACCACTTCAGTTCCCGTAGTAGTTCCTCAGCTGAAAGTAGATGGCGCCACTGAGGCAGCCTCAAAAATGCTTGCACGCCATTTTAACGTTGGCTTTCTCCTCTGTTAACTTGTCTCCGTTATTCTGTGGCAAATAACGTCTGCAAGGCCAGGAATGGCAGATGGATGAAAATCCAACCTGAACTGGTTGTTTTCCTTACTTTCTACTTTACTTTGTGGCGATTGCACACCTGCTCACCATTTTTAAGTTAATTTAGTAGGTACTGATTGACAGCATGAGACCTACAAATTTTGCCAAAGTTATCAATTCCCGATGATCAAACAATAATAACCACCGATAATATGCAAACGTACCTGAAAGTAAATGGGATGCTTCTGTAGAAAAGAAAAAATGTCCATTCCCACAAAATTACTAATGAAAACAAATAAATTTAACGAAGAAATGAACGGCAGTTTCCCGTCATCACCAAGACAAAGATAGAAGGACTCACTACGCCACCTGTGGAGAGGCGCGAGAAACTCTATCACGTGGGGAAAGAGATGCGGAAGCGCCCTAGCGGCGGACCGGCGAACGGACGATAAGACACCAGAGTCTCGCTAGAGGGCAGTGCAGGATGAAGGCAAAAGGACTCTACTGAGTGTCTCACACAACGGCAATTTACTCGGTCATTCAGATTTGACAGAATCAATCAAGCTTAACATGGTATATATTACTGACTGGCCTTAACTGACTAGTGCAAGCTTCTAACCCTAAGGATTCACAAAGGAGTTAAAACTTATTCCATTGTGAAATCCAAATTTTTTTTGAACAGATTGAAATAGAAGAACCTCTTATCAATCTCTGCCAATTTAGAGAGAACATCATAAAAAGAACTGACTACTATAAATTTATTCTGGAAATTACAATCACTAAAAAGGGGAAATTAATACCAAAGAGGCTATACTGAAGTTCTATTCAACATGCATACCAGAAGTTCCTGCTTCCTGTTTACTGCTGAGATTATAGCTGAACCTCCAGTCCAGATTCCTGTTCTATTTCACTGAGTTAATAGCTGAAGTTCCATTCCAGACTATTCTTCGAAGTTCCTGCTGAAATCCCCACAGAAGGGTGAATCAAGATTTCTACCAGAAGTTCCTGCTTCGTTAATTTTTTCTGAGTCATAGTTGAAGCTCCAGTCCAGATCACTTCAAGAAGGTCCTTCTAACATCTCTACTCAAAGGTGGAATTCAAAGTCCTATCAGAAGTTCCTGCTTCCCACTGGGTTCACAGCTGAAGTTCCAGTCCAGATTACTACAAGAAGTTCCAGCCAACATCTTCCCTGAAGTTCCTGTCAGATGCCGATATAACCTTCCAAGAAGCTAGGATAATTAAATGATAGGGTCTGATTTGTTAGAATAAGTTTCTTCCTATCAAGGTACCTTGTTAAGTTAGAGAAAAAAAAAAAATAAAAAAAAAAATAAAAAATAAAGAAAACCAACAGGAAAGAGAAAGTGCCATTTCCAGGAAAAGGATTTAGTGGCTGGCTGTATGGGGAGGTTTGGAGACCAGTAGTAGTCTGCGTTCTCTCTTTCCTGGCTGGGAAGTATTTCAACGGTTTTTCCCCATAACCCTTAAAAAACCGTTACAACTTAGTAGAATCCAAGGGAATATCAATACAATAGCGACGAGTGATTTATCGACTAGGTAGAGTATAGCATTGTGTGAATACGGTAGAATCTGGCGCCATGGATAGTGCACTCTGAAAAGGTTCCACAGGCACGTTATTGACGTGCAAGAACTCCATGGACCGACTGGCCGTAACTTTGGCGGTCTCTCGTTAAACCAGCTAATGGTAGGTTCATATAGTAGAATCCAAGGGCACCGGTGGGGTCCGGTGTAGCCACTGTTGCTGGGGCGAGCGTTGTTTGGTGGTGGAATTTGGACAGACTTCTGCGGGGGTTGTGGGGTTACGACTAAATTCGAGCTGATTATCAATAAAACACTGGTTTCAAACGTTTCTATGGGTGGTTGCCAATTGTCGGCAGCTGGGTCGTTTCCAATTGTCAGCATCTCGTCAAGATCACAGGTTCCATGGACACAGCTATCTCTGAAAAGGTGCCACAGGCACGTTATTGATGTACAAGAACTCCATGGGCCGACTGGCCATAACTTTGGTGGTCTCTCATTAAACCAGCTAATGGTAGGTTCACAGTAGAATCCAAGGGCACCAGTGGGGTCCGGTGTAGCCACTTGTTTGGTGGTGGAATTTGGACAGACCTCTGCGGGGGTCGTGGTGTTATGACTAAATTCGAGCTGATTATCGATTTTAACATTGGCTTTCTCCTCTGTTAACTTGTCTCCGTTATTCTATGGCTGATAACGTCCACAACGCCAGGAATGGCAGTCGGATGAAAATCCAAACTGAACTGATTGTCTTCCTTACTTTCTACTTTACTTAGTAGAATCCAAGGGCATATCAATATGATAGCGAAGAGTGATTTATCGACTAAGTAGAGTCCAGCATTGTGTGAATACGGTACAATCTGGCGCCATGGATAGTAATATGGCGTCGACTAAATACAGTAGAACTCTCTAATACGGTAGAATCCAGCAGCATTACAGAAGACCTGGCGCCGGATTCTGCCTCACTGATACACCACTGGTTGCAATGCAGAGCAACCTATCCAGGATTCCACGCCAGATCTACTTATTGACCTGCACGCTCAAGTCGAGAGGAGATCAGCAATGGGCCAACCCGAAAAATTATCAACACCTGCAATACCGACCTCGAGCGGAGTTTTTGCAGCCAATGGGCGAGGTTAGCTCAATGATCCCGGGAACGTCAACCTAAAGCACGCAATCACGTTGCTAACTGCCTCGAAAAGAGGTGGGGACATTGTCATTTACGTCCAAGTGACGCAAGTGTTTTGTTTGCTTGGTCTTAGTAGAATCCAAGGGAATATCAATATGATAGCAACGAGTGATTTATCAACTAGGTAGAGTCCAGCATTGTGAATACAGTAGAATCTGGCGCCATGGATAGTAATATGGCGTCGACTAAATACAGTAGAACTCTCTAATACGGTAGAATCCAGCAGCATTACAGAAGACCTGGCGCCGGATTCTGCCTCACTGATACAACGCTGGTTGCAATCCAGAGCAACCTATCCAGGATTCCACGCCAGACCGTCGATTCGTCCCGCCGCATCGACACTTCCGTGGATCCACCAAGAACTCTCTACAACCTACAGCACCGTAACGATAATTCTTAAAACTGTCCAGACATTTCAATCACCTAAACACTAACTAACAACTCAGTAAATACTCTTTTCTACCTAACAATTTTTTTTTATAGCACGACTTTCAACAAATATCACAATTGTTCAACATTTTGCTTCTCTTGGAATAAATTAAAAAACGAAAAATAAATAAAGCACCGTACAAAACGTATAATACCATTTCGGTAAAAATCTACGAGTAAAATTGATCAACTAAAACTATGTTTTCTTCTACACAACTTAGGCCACGGAAACTAGGGAGGGGCGATAAATTATACACAGTTTTGTTCCCATATAACATCCAATCCATCATATAAAATATAATTTACGGAGTTTCGAGGGAAGGGTAGGAGAGGAAACGAATCCGCAATTTACAAAGTCGAAGATCTCGCAGACGTTGAATCAATCTGTGATGTTTTACGTTTGATCGGGAGAGAGAAGAAGATTATTTTCGAAATTCGCACTAAATTAACCGGGATTTTCGAAACTACTCAAGAAAAATAAAGTTTTATCACACTGGTTCTCTTCGGTCGGTTGAAAATCACCGAGCTCTTTATTTCATTAAGTGCTACTTTAGAGAAATTATTGTTTTCCTTATGTACAATCGCGGTAGATGCGATGCTTCTTGTTTCACTAAGAGAATACAGAAATATAATACTGAATAGTTAAGGGAAACAGATTTATGCCGTTTAAAACGGCTTACAATAACGTAACCTCCAAGAGGGGTTTCTGGTTGAATTACGTTCAACGTAATCTCACAATTCACATAATTTTTCCGTCGTACAGAACGCAACTGATGTATAGAATTCTATACAAATAGCTTCTTTTGAAGTGATACACCGGTACACAGGGCGTAAGGTAGATAAGGATAAAGGTTTCACGTTACAACTAGGAAGGTTATCTAAGGTCATATCAAATTATTTTCTTAACCTCCTCCACCTACGAATTATTGTTTCATTTTAATTGATTCTGGTTTTCGCGCGATATTGAATTAAGTACCTTTTATAGTCAAGGTTGTAGGTGTGAGCAACGACGGACGAGTTTCGCAGATTCGTCTCAGTTGAAATTGGCCCGAAGTTGGCCTTTTTCCTTCAAGGTTAAGTACGAGTGGGGTGAAACTTGCCCCGACTGGGATGTAAGTTGGCAATCCTGCTAGGGTGGAGCGTTTAGCCGGGGAGAAGAGCTTCTGTGTAGAAATCGGGTTCTTCTTCTTCGGGGTCGTCTGGCTCGTCGTCGTCAAGCTGAAAATATCGAAATTGTTAAATAGGTTCAATTAGCTGGCTGTACACGAGCAGAGAGTGGTGGCAGATCTGGGTTTTCTGAGTGATATCGGTGGGAAAATTTGTGCGTTAGTGGGCGACAATGAACTAAGATCAGCTGAAGATGTCCGTTGGTGAAGATCCAGCAGATTTGGTCTGCCCTTTGCTCCCTAACGTACACGTTGTGATCAGTGACCTCTTCACATTTCTGTCTATTCGCTTCCTTAGCTCAGTGGTAACGAGCTCCGACTCAGAAGTGTAAATATAGTTTAGTCGGACGATAGGAGATCAATCCCCAGTCGAGGGAAGTTAATTGTTGATGATTCAACATTGTGGCGCAATCGGTAGGACTTCTATTCATTGGTATGAAACAGAAATTTGAATTAATTTGTGCGTCAGCGCTTGGCATCTATAATTTCATGAAGTAATAAGAATAGAACAAATTCACAAGGCTTCAATAAAATAGGTAGCAGGTTTTTAGGTGTTTTCAACAATTCATTGATTAAATTGCTCAATCTTTTCGAACCACCACGTGTGCCATAGGGAACCATTTCGGCCAGCTGTTTCAAAATTTTCTTAGCTTCTCCGTTTCAGGGAACCAGGTAACTGCCCACCTCGTACGATTTCCCCCCTGTAGAAGATATACATCTACCCCAAACCTACAGTTGGGTGACAGAACTGGAAGAGACAGATTGCCCCCGAGAGTAACAAACATGAGCCCAAAAAGCAACAGGATCCACCAGAGCCAACGCCTCCATCACCTGTTGCCCCCACTCAGGACCAATGTGCTGCCACGTCTGACGAGACCCAATGCATTGGGTAGGCATGAGGCCATACAGATAATCCAGATCTACCAGATCTAAGTTGGTGACAGATCTACGTCAGAGCCAAATCTGCCAGATTTGGTCCACTAATGAGCAGATATGATTGGGTGACAGATCCTGGCTTGCCAATAACAAAAATACGTTAATTTTGTTAAATGGCCATTTGTTAAATGGGCTACAGCCGATCTCATCGCTCACTGAGATCTTTAACGATATCTGCCAGAGGAGATCGGCCGATCAGATCGGTCAACATTATCTGCTCGTATATGTCCAGCTAATGTTGAATGAGGTAGACCTATCAACATGATGGGGGACTGGAGAGACTTGAATTCCGAAAGCACACTGCTCCCTATATCTTCCTCAATACCCTCTTTTCAAAGGTGCTGAGCAGGTCTTCCCAACGTCCATGTCTCCGATCCATATGTTGGATCCACTGGGCTGAAAGCTGAAGCTGGGAGCCCTAGAAGCGTTCTGATTGGAGGAGGAGCTCCAACAGAGATGAGTGCAACAGATCGCGTTTATGATTGCTTGTTCCCAACCTCATCGCAACAAGTCACCTTGTTTAACACATATTTTTCTCCTTGGGGCGTTACCGGCCGCATCTAAGTAATTAATTTGATAACATTTAGTTATATTCTCGATATGTATGAAAATTTCGAGCGATTTTCAATAACATACTCGGTATCAAACGTATCTATGGGTGCCAGTTGTCGATTGAACATTTGAACAACTGGCAGCAGTGGCAACAACAATTGTTAGGGCAACTTGGAAATTACCTTTCGACTCGATTGGGTTTTCAAAGAAATTCTTGCAAATCTAAAGGATGATGAAATGAAAATTATCAATTTCGTCATTCGAAAGGATTTGAAAAGAACCGGCATGAAGAGAGGGTGGCCTCCTCCCCCCAATTCAGTTTCTGTAGTAGTTATTCAGCTGAAAGTAGATGGCGCAAAAGATGCTGAGGTAGCAAGAATGCTTGCACACCATTTTAACATTAGCTTTCTCCTCTGTTAACTTGTATTTGTTACTCTGTGGTTGGATCTATACAAATTTGCACTGATAAGAGCAGTAAATTTGAGAATGCGGGAGTCAAGGAAGAATATTACAAGCCACAACCCTCACGGATAGCCCACCAGGCCTACGAGCCCTCAATTTCTAATCCGCGAATGAATGAATCAGCACATCTAAGCGCCAAGAAAACGCACTATATTGAGATTGTACAAAAATTTGATAATAAATAAATGTATGATAGGAAAATGTGTGCAATTGTCGCCTTACCGCCCGCAGTTCCTGAGGCGAGAAAATGAACCTCAATTGCGCTCGGAGGGGAACCATCAGAATCAAGAAGAACGGGAAAGCAAGTGAAATACCGGAGGATTTGACGACCCAAAGAACTGCCAAACATCCGAACTGAATGATCGTGAAGAGGTGCATTTTTAGAGTCGGGACCTGAAACGAAGAAAACAAAGTCATTGAATCTACAGCATCTTTATTCAATAAGTTGAATTAATGCTAAAAATTAGTTCCTATAACTCAGCAAGTTCAATTATCTTACTTAAATGCTGACGTATTGTCGAAGAAAAAGCAGAAAAAAAATCAACATTTCAACTGGCGAGGGCTTCAAGTTGTTTACTCTATTTTGATTCAAGTTTTTGTGATTCTGGGCTGTTTTACCAGCTGCTAATTGTTATATCCGGGCTTTTAAACCATCTACTTTACTAGACGTTAGGTGTCGGACCGGCGGTAGTTCTCCCTGGCCCCACGGGGAGCGCAGGATAATTGGAATGACCGATGTTACCGATAAATTTGGTGTTAATGATTGATGGACAAGACAGCCCCGAGAGAGCAGCAGAGGCAAATTATAGACATTTTTTTCTTTTCTTGATCTCAAACCTATTTAACTATCAAAGTCTTGTTAATCACGCTTTAGCATCAATTGGACCGCGTTATTCGAAAATATCTCCAAGTGACAAAATACCTGTCGTACCTACAATACAAAAGGATTCATCTCGCTAAGTAGAATCGATTTCTTTGAGTACTTGCGCCCTCCTTTTGTTAGAAAATCGAACTATTTCCTC
Source organism: Apolygus lucorum (assembly GCA_009739505.2). Classification (NCBI taxonomy): domain Eukaryota; kingdom Metazoa; phylum Arthropoda; class Insecta; order Hemiptera; family Miridae; genus Apolygus; species Apolygus lucorum. The sequence continues at coordinate 2,887,966 of CM019170.2, read as the reverse complement.
ATATAGGTACTTACTAAGCGACTGAAGAAGGCATTTTGAATTTATATTTTAGGTCATCCCAATTATCCAGCGCTGCCCGTGGGGCCAGGGAGAACTAGCGCCGGTCCGACACCTAACGTCTAGTACCAACTTTGCACTTATAGTAAGTATTCAGTGGTTCTCACCCTCCTAACGTATGCGACTTGAGGATGATGTTTGACTGGCATGAAGAAGAGACGACACCTCTCGAAGAACTGGATTCCGTTGATGGAAGAGATCCCCATGTACAAGAAGACGCCGAACAACACCGACATCGGCACCAGCCTCAAAAGTGGGCCCATCAGCACGGACAGCCCCACAAGCACTGCCACAAGCAGAGCGCTCACTCGTTGCTCTGCAACACAAGTTGGTATCATAATCGTCTAAAATCATAATTTTTCCACAAAATAAAATAAATACAAAAAACCTGGCATTAGGCGGCCGCAGAACTGGGATGGTATGGAAGGGAATTACATATCCACATAACCAGGTAAGAATGGTATTACTATCCGTTACAGTATGCCAATTATTCCAGAAATGTTGTAATCTGCCTCCAATAGGGGGATGAATTACATGTGAAGCAGAAGTGGTAGGGGCTGCTACATACTCCACATCCACTACTGCCGGGGCTGTTGTTGCAGCGGACCTCTGGATGATAGCCGATGTCCACTCCGACCCTTGTTGTATGATTGCTGTTTGGCTGGTTGATGGTGCAGCTGAGGCTTTGGTCCGCCCCTGTGAACACCCCGGCCCCTCCCGTTTCCCAAATTTCGCTGATGCAGGCTTACTTGCCTCTGTGGCTGCTGAGGTCGGGGTTATTTGGAAGAGCCTTTGTCTTTTACCATCGCCATCAAGTTCTTGCTATTCGACTCCATTCCTTTGTGGGCCATGAAACGGGCGCTCAGGTCGTCTCCAAACAGCCACTGAGTGGGAGGGACATCCCGAGAGATGATGGTTAAAGCGCTTGAGCAAGTGTTCTAAATCAGCTTCCTCCTCGTTCGATTCATATCATAGACCTGAGTCACATAGGTGCTGGTAGCTCGGGACCCAACACGCATCCCCCTCTGCTCCTTGGTCAATCACTTTTGTAAGACCCATCCCCAATGCGGAGATTGCCACCGCACACTGCTTTTGCAAACTGACATACTGTGCGTCTACAGTCTTCTTACATAGCTTTTCCGAGTCAAATAACAAAGGTTTTCCATTTCAAAATAAAAGTATACCTTCACTGTAGATGGTCCACTATGAATTGGTAGGATTCATATGGTAGGTCCGCTATGAATTGAGTATGTTTTATTTGTCGTGAACAATAAATTTGCATAACAATGACCAAAAATAACAATAATTATATAACCTTCATTCTGTTTCGGAAAACCTTTATTTTGTTTCGAAAAATCTTTAATTTGACGCGGAAAAGCTATATTATCATTTAAAGGTTTAGAGAGTGAATAACTGACCTTTGACTTCGATAATGTGAGGTTTGTCACCAGGAGCGTGAGTGGTGGACATGATAGTCACGGCGGAAACATGAGTGACCGACCGGACTGTCGCTGCGCAGATGAAAGGCGCCCCCATGAAGCCGCATCCGACGTTCAGGAGGCAGATGAGCACGATGTCCAAGTGGAACCCTGAACCTTTCTTCAGCTTCCTCTCTTTTTTTGCAATAATAAGCCTGTAAAAACAAATATTGATTACTTATACGTCTAAGCATTTTGGACTAGAATGGAGTCCACATACGGGTCATTTCAAAATTTGGGGTTATTTCTTGTCACGCAGCTTTTGTGAACACTCTATTTGTCTTGGAAATTCAGAATTTTTTCAGGGAGATACAGCAGGTTGGTGTCTACAAAGATCACAAAGAATGAATTTCACTAATCAATTAACTCAGATAATTAAAAATCATTAATGATCCCAATTCTCTCTCCCTACACCTGTCACAGAGGGTAGGTTGGGAACTTTGAAAATTTTTGGAGAACTCTATATTCATATTTTAATTTAAGTAAAAAACGTTATTGGTCCAGGATACTCTCCTCTTCAGGAATAAATTAGAAACGAACGAAAATTCCATGAATTGGAAGGGTTTTTGCTATGTTTTGATGCTGTCACAAGGTTTTATTCTCTCTCCCTACAATTTTTTTGAAATGCCTGCCCACTCCTGGAAAACGATTATTTTGTGTCATGAAAAACAAAAGTGAACACTGCTGCAAGATGGCTTCCGAAGCTACTGAAGTTTGTTGAATTTCCAAGCTCCCAGTTGTGTGGGTTATGTTGTGAAGTGTTGAAGCTTTGAGAGTAGGTAAATACTTTCTCTCTCCCTACAACCACCTCACTCATCAGGGTAAGTGTTCAACTAAGTTTGAATTAAACTCAAATTACAATTATGAATGCCATAGTGTTATGTATTTTTTCTAACGTTCAGAATCAATAATGGTTAGGCCAGTAGAGAGTGACAACCTCACAAATCTCTCTCCCTACAACCTCTCTACCTACAACTTCTGGGAAGAGGCTGGTTTGTAGGAAGAGAGATGGAATTGCAGGGAGAGAAGTTTTTTTTTTCAAAGCCGTTTACATTTTTAAGAGTTACCTGAACTATTTACACCGCTGGGTCATATAATTCTGACTTTTCATTAACCCACATTTTACGAAAGATTAGACTGATTGAAAGACTTGGAGAATCTGATAATTCTGAGGTACCTAGATTATAGCTTCGGACTGTGATTGCGATAAGTAAAAGAGACTCCTAAACTAAGATTCTCGTATTTTGAAGGAATAAAAAGGTTTCGTGAGTTCAACTCACACTTGGTTTTCTCTCTCCCTACAAAGTCGAAATTATGGAAAAAAATTCAAAATTCTATAAATTTGAAACTACTTGATAAAGTGTGCGCCCACTTCAGGATCTGCCTCAGTGGCCAAAACAAAGGACGTTTACGGGAGAAAAAACATAAAAACTTCAACAATAATTTATGGAAAAGTTCGAGGACAAAATAACCCCAAATTTTGAAATGACCCATTTGTGAGCCTTATGCTAACACTAATGAGGCTACGTTTACCACATCAACTTCAGGCAAGAACGAGTCGAAGTCAAAGAACTGTACGTAACAACTAGATGAATTTACTGCAAATAATATTCGATTCCTTAAAGCACGAAGGCGCTATGTCCAAAAACGGAGTTTTGAGAAAAACGCAAAAGAAGTCTTCATCAGTGCACAATGAGGAATTTCACCATATCGGAATTTCCTTTTTTTGACTCCAAAATCAGCACCTCGAAAAACCACCTACGGCAAACTTTCAGCTCGTACTTCTTAATTTACGAATAAACGAAACAGTGTAGAAAATATGAACGTTAAAAAAAAACCGGGAGGATGACGTCAACCTGGAATAGTTCATTTACGCCAGCTTGAAGCGCTGATATCGTGAAATCTAGTCATCAGAGGCGACATTTCACAAAACCAGTAAAGATCGAAATCAAAGAACTGAAGAAAAAAAGAATAAGCAAATGGAGAAAATTAGGTTTTCCCTGTTTTTGTTTGATAACTTTCCTCACAGATAACACGATTTCGTCGACCGACTGAGACCCCCTTAAGAGAGAAATATTAAGAGTTGCGTGATGTTGGGAATGCAGGGGGAGAGATAGTGATTGGGTCTTGTGGTTGGTTAAAACAAAAAACAGAATTGGGCCTGTTTTTGGTTTTTATAACGAGGGCCAGGAGAAGGAGGCCTGTCCCTGCTGAGGTTAGGGCCGTCTCTATCCCTCCAAGGGTGAAGCTATGAACACCAGTCTTTGGTCGGACTCTCCTACAGGCTTTTTTATTCACAACAACAACTTGAATTAGTGACAATGATATTTCAGGTCATAATGGATATTTAGATATTTCTGACAAAATAGTTCCTGACAAAATAGTTACCCAGGTAAGAGAGGACTTACTCGGAGATGTGAGTCTCCATGAACAAGAGGATGTAGACCAGAAGGGCTGGCACGACTGAGGCGAAGCCCACCCAGACGGGGAAACTGTGCTCGAGGCCTGTCGGAGGGATGATCCAACCGCGGACGTCCGGAGCAGAAGGTGACAACCCTTCAGGCACTTTGAGTTTCTCCGTGTACACTCCAGGGACGAAATAGTCCAGCCCGACCATCAGGACTATGGCTATGGGCACTCCAAAGTCGCCCAGAGCTCGTCTAGCCTAGAAAACAAGACATCAAATTGAGAAAAAGCTAGTAACAATAGTTTCCAAGGACCAAATAGCTTAAACTATGGTATCCTAGAAGTACAGAGCTGTCTTTCAACCCGAATTGCCTACATTCAGTTCCATTCTGGGTATCTTGCTGACAAGATTGGCTGTGAGCCTCCACAGTATAACGTTGTTCTCCCATCTACCGAGACCTAGAGGACAGGTTTGTCAGGACCCTACCTACCTAGTACCCACAGCCATCATTCAAACCACCATTCAATAGTTTTAAGTATTATTTCTACTTACCACCACTCATCACTTACTGAATAACTCATAGTATTGATTAATAAGTTCAATCCACCTTAACTTCCAGAGATCCACATTAGGTAGGTACCGACAGGTGGGGAGACTTGGGACTTGAGGGGAGAGTTGAGACTTCTCGCAAAAAGTTATGAATAGGCTCACCAGGAGAGCTGACGTCGAGTAAGCAACCTGGTTCTTGTAGAAACTTTTCAGAATTTTTGTAGAAATTTTTGTAGAAACCTTTCAGAAAATAGTTCACTGTTATCCGTTCAAAGCGCGCCAATTTCACCCTCCCCTGAACAGGTGTTCATATCGGTTGTTTTTGGCGCTCAGCAGAACCCAGTCATACTTCCATCTCCACAGTGGGCATCGATCATCTGCCGTAAGTTTTTGTTTTTTGTTATATTGAAAATTTGAAGTCGTTTCCTTTCATCAGCGGTTTTGTTCATTGAGGAGAGGTTGAGACTTGACTATTTGTGACGTTTTTGTTGTTTTTCGGTTTTTAGATGCCGAGGAAGTACATCCGTAAGTTCTCAAACATTCAAAAGGGAAAAACGTTCAAGCCCTGTCGGTTGTACAGCAAAGACAATCTACGAAAAGCGCTAGACTTGTATAAAATTCGATTTTTTATTCCATTTTTTGTAACATTTTTCCAATTGTTCAATTTTTTTTAGTGAGTTCCTTTTTTGACATTTTATGTCTTTACTATGGCACATAAATGAAAAATCGTCACGCGGGGATCGTTATGAGGGGGACGTTACGTGGAAACTTCTGATGATTTTCACGTACAACCAATCGTTCCTAGGGAAAATTGACTTCCACATTTTCCACCCCACAAAAATCGTTCACCACTCATTGGAAAGCTCTCAATTTATTAAACATAAGACATAAAATGTCTCTCGTGGTTGCGTACTTGTACGAAAGCTGTATCCACCGTATGTGTTTTTACTGCTGTTTTTTTTTTAATTTCAACTCTCAAGGTGGAGGTGCCTGAGTTTTTCAAGTCATAAGTTTGCATTTTGTTCGGGAGAAATAAAATCAGTTTCATCAGTGCTAGAGTTTGTAAATCTTAAGTTTTAGATTGAGTCAGACTGAGTAATTAGACTGAGTAATTTTTAGCGTAAGAGAGTATGAATATTTTTTACCATTAGAGAAACCAAGACTTTTTGTGAAACAACGACTTTGTACAATAAAATTGTACCATTACACTAGAAACCACTGTGATCAGGAACATGAGTCAAGACGTAATCAAAATGGATTATTTTGAACGATACATGCCTTTTCGATTTCCTCCTTTTTACTCTGTGCCACTAACTTTCTATTTTTTAACCTTACAGAATGGTCTTAAGTCTCCTCTATGACATTTAAGCTTGAAAAGAGGCCAAAAAGATGAGTGGTCTCAATACGGTCCCACTAATGAGGAGAGTTGAGACCCACCTTAGAAAAAAAATATACACCCTCCCCTGTGGAGGTATTTCAATTTTGATACCATGGGGGGATAGCCTGAGGTCACATCTTTCCAAAACGCCCTTCATTATCATTTTACAACACACAGTCCAGGCAGGGTGTTTGAACTCACCACCACTTCACGAACGGTGAATTCAAATAAACCGCCTAGACCCAGTTCCAAGGCGCCCCAACAGAGGTCAGCGCCACCGCCCCATTTTCAACCCAATTAAAAATCATACCCCGATAATCCATCAACCGGATTACATGAACCAGTACGAGCATGTTTAAGTACAATCAAAGAACTAATTAAGTACGGAAAATAAGATCTTTTACTTACGGGTGTTCATTGCAGAACGGCCATCTTATACTACTATTCCTCCGTTCTATTACCTTTTACTCCGCTCCGTTGAAAAAGCTTCTATTTACCATGAAGTACCGCATTTTATTGTACAATAAACATTTATACCCGAATTTATTGTGCTGTTCGTGTTCTGCTTACCCGAGGTGTTCTACACAGGGCAGAGCAAAATGTAGTAAAAATGGTCTCAACTCTCCCCACCTGACGGTGCTTTCCTCACTTGTTTCAATAAAATGATTTCTTTGCGTCATATTTTCGATGCTTTCAATTTTTTTACTGAGCGAGCAACGATCAAGTTGAGTATCAGCTCAAACAACAAACTTTGGAAACTAAACGCACTTTTGATGTATTTAAACAATAAGTAATTTGAACGACTTACACTACGACCGAGGAATTTGCTGTTCCTGAACTGCCTGAGGTAGTAAGCGATGAAGAAGGTTCCGAGGGCGAGTATGGTGCAAAACAGAGCCGTATTGGGCTCGTTTTTGACGGGAGGTTCGAAGTAAGGGCCGATTCCAGTCGAATTCGAATGCCCGGAGCTGTTACTATTTTGATTCGCCCGGTCTAGCGCGCTAAAATCAAATAAATAAATCAAATTATTTAAAGTAAGTTAAGACATGCAGGGGGATCGTAGGACGTCAGATCAGCTGAGCGAGCGATCGAGTAGACTTCTTTCCAGTTCATCGTAAGTAGAGCACAAAAACTAAGAACAACCACTTGGAGTCTACTGTAAGTGATGGGAATGAAATCAGGAATGTCAGATTAGGTGTGTTGACGCTTCTCAAAATCAAATCCTCCTCTACACGAACGTCCAAACAACTCCGGCAACCGGCAGCATTAGTTCGTGTATCCTCTGCTCGAGCGCTGATGGTTACCATTAGGAGAAGTTAACCCTCCAGCACTCGCTTCGGGTCATGGTGACCCGAGCCTCCTTTCAAAGGCGAATATTTCTTAAAACAGTGCGTGTTCCCCCCTCCAAATCCCTTGCTAATCCTCCCAGTGGGCTAGATGCGCCTGTCATTATGATTCACGAGTCCAAAGAGTAATGTTTCATAGGTAAAAGAGGCATTTTGACCCGACGCGAGCGCCTACGTATTGTTTTTGGAACTCCGAATGACCCGACGCGAGTAAACTCGTAACTTTTTCTGACGAGGTGCCTTTGTGAATGTTTGCTGTTTTTTCCATTGAACCCTCAATTCAACTCGGAGAACCAGTGATCTATACAGAAGGGTGATCTATAAGGAAAATAATAAACCTTTGGGCAATGATTTGCAGCGTTTTTTCCCTTGGGTATTCTTGGTGTAAACGTAATTATAGGGCCCTATTATCGGATTTGACTTGAAATTCCAGAATATAAAATTGAGGCAAATTCCCCATTTCAGTAACATCCCGCACAGTGGCAGCTCCTGCACCGAAACTCAGGGGGTGCACAGAGATCAGGAGAGGCTATCATGAAGGGACCGAATAGGTGCTTTCCTCAGCCAAATAGAAATTTCAACGGTATGCAAATTGGATAAATCTTAGGAACTTTTTCATCTTAAAATTGCAAACAATACTAAATACGTACAATAGACACGAAAAACGTTCTGTAGTGTTACAATCTGAAAAGTCACTTCACATCCAGAAAGCCATTCTACCTTCTTATAATACTCGACATTAAACTTTAGGGATGAATGCTGGAGTCCAGATTGAGACTGTATTTTCATGATGATTTTTTTGTGATTGTTTTTCGATTGCTCTATCTTCTTATTGTTCAATTTTGATCTCTCATTACTATCACTCATGTAGATAATATCTACATGATAATATCTACATGATAATATCTACATGAGTGATAGTAATGAGAGATCAAAATTGAACAATAAGAAGATAGAGCACTCGAAAAACAATCACAATTGAACCCTCAACGAGAATTGAACCGTCAAAATAAAATTATCACAAAAATTGTGGAAAGGAGAACTTCAATAGCTACACAAGAACAAACATATTATGTTTGTTCTTGTGTAGCTATTGAAGTTCTCTTTTCCACAATTTTTGTGATACTTTCATTTTGAGGGCTAAATTCTCGTTTCGTTCAACGGGAATTATTGTGCTTGTAACCCTCTGTCGTGATGCAGACAAGAGGTCTGAATTTGTAAATCAAGAGACTGAAAACCCCAAAAATTGAGATTATTTATACAATGGTATCTTGCACCCCCTTGGGTCTATTGCCGAAAACCATTCATTTTGTGATTTTTCAGCATTTAAAATGTCGATAAAAAATACAGAGATTTATTAGAAGTTGCACTATATATAGGTAAATGACGCTTAAAATTGGGACTGTAGTGAAAATATGGTAGATGGCATATGATATTTTGAGCTCAATTTAAAAATACCAAGTATGATCTAAATGTGCAAATGTTGTTATTTAAATAAAGAAAATTAGCACCTCTTTCAGAATATGTGTCTGTTTTTTGGTTTTGTAACAATTTTACCCACAAAACTTGAATTTAAAATGGCTCGGGCCAAAAAGACCCGACGCGAGTGCTCACGTGTGTAAAACGACGCGAGTGCTGGAGGGTTAAATTCACGAGAAATTAACCCCAATGTATAGATGTCAACTCCAACTCTCCCAATGTTTGTAAATATCTCCACTAAATTTACCCTTCATGATATTATGCACAAAATAAACATTAACAACATTAATTGGAAATAAGGGATTGAGAAGAATGACAACGACAGGACAGATGAGATAACCTCAGGTATTTGATAAAGCTCGAGATAATGGAAAGTAGCCGATTCTAGGGAAACGCGGAATCTAGCCCTAGCGGAGAGTCGATGAACTAATGCTGCCAGTTCGTCTCTTCTCGTCCTGTTGGTGGCTTTAAATGGAAGTGGACAAATGATTCCTCCACACTCTCAAAATATAAGATACAGTGAAAAGTGTAAGTAAAAGTGTGTATTTTTCTTTAATATGTGTTATACAATCAAATAAGATTGAAGTAGATGGAATTGATTGTATAATAGGTATTGATCAAGGTGCAGGTGACATTTGATGAAAAATAGTGAAAACTTGAAACTTAATTATATTTTGGAAGGAAGGGAATTGATAATTCACTGGGGGACTACAACAGCCTCCACCCTAACATAAACGTATTCGTCCAGGTTTTACTCCAGATAACATTGAATTATGCAAAGTGCTTAATTCAATCCGCCATTCACACAATCTCCTTAAAACCATATTTTCTATGCTATTACTTTGACAACGATTGCAGACTTCCAATTCAGGAACTACAGCTTTCCCAAGTCAGATTGAGAATTATCCAAATCAAATTAAGAACTTTCCGAATCAAATCGAGAATTTTCCATATCAAATTAAGAATTTACCAAATTAGGTTGAGAATATTCCAAATCAAATTGAGAACTTTCCGAATCAAATTGAGAATTTTCCATATCAAATTGAGAACTTTTTATATTGAATCGAAAATTTTCTCAATAAAATTGAGAACTTTCCAAATCAAACACAGAACTTTCAAATCAAATTGAGAACTTCCCAAATCAAATTGAGAATTTTCCAAATCAAATTGAGAACTTTCCATATCAAACTAAGATCTTTCCAAATCAAATTGAGAACTTTCAAAATCAAATTGAGAACTTTCCGAATCAAATTGAGAATTTTCCATATCAAATTAAGAATTTTTCAAATCAAATTGAGAACTTTACGAATCAAATCAAGAGTTATTCATATCAAATTAACCCATTTCAAGCCAAGGGTGAAAATAATAGAGAAGTGAGAGGAGGAGGAGGATGAACTCTTATACAAGATGGCGGCCGAAATAAGGCATAATTTGCTCACCAATTGATAGCAAAAATACTCCAAATTTTATGAATTTCACATTTTAATGGGATTTAAGGGGCCTCAGTCTTCCAAATCGATGTTCGCTCAATCGCCCAGGATCGAATTTGGGCCACCATAATCATGCTTTCGGCCAAAGGCCTCCTTTTCAAAAAAAAAAAAAAATCGAAAGTCGCATAGAGCTCCCGAATGTCGAAGAATTTTTTTTGACGAGTACTATAGAACGAGAAAAAATTCTTCTACGAAGATTTTCCACTACGTTTAATATTTTTTAAAAATCGATGCGAAAACGCATCAGAGGCCGGAAATGGGTTAAGCATTTTCCAATTCAAATTGTGAACTTTCCAAATCAAATTGAAAACTTCCCAAATCAAATTGAGAATTTTCCAAATCAAATTGAGAACTTTCCTAATAAAAATTTAGAATTTTCCACATCAAATTGAGAATTTTGAAGAGCTCATCCCGAGATTACTAATAAATGATTTTGATTCAATAGCAATAACATGAACTAAAAAAAAAAAAAATTGTGAACTTTCAAAATCAAATTGAGAACTTTCCTAATGAAATCGAAAATTTTCTAGACTGATCAAATTTTTTCAAATCTAATTGAGAAACCTACAAGGCACAAAGGAAGTGAGGACTGGCATGGGGATACCAAGCCGGGCCCGGATCCACCCACCAAAGCGGCTTCTGGACCGTATATTCATATTGGGCATAGCCCATGAACCGAAGTATTCAACAACTAAAAAGAGTCGTAACTAATGATTTCTATAAATTTCAAAAAATACAAAATACTTTTCTCAGACCACAGAGCAGTTTTCAAACCACGCAGGACGAGCCTGCAGCCAGTGAATTACCGATTCCCTTTTCTTCCTAATACAATCATAATCACCTGTACCCGGAAGGTGAGTTGGTTTACCAATTATTGGAGTCACAACACATACATCAACGGTTACAACAGTCTACACAGGTACATCAGGAAGGATCATACAACACGACACATCAATATTACAACATAGTGGGACTTAAAAGTTGCCAGCTTTATCAAACAATTCACGTGCTTTATACCATGCGTTAGTTAGTAGGTTTCAGTCTACGACCGAATTGAAAAAAAAACACACAACAGGAAGAAACACACAACTTGACAAAAGGTACCCACATGATAGTCAAACGACTTACAGGTCAACGAAATGGGCAATTTTTGCGGATTATAAAACGCTTTTTGTTTTTACATATCCGTTCCATGATCATGTGAAAAAATCAATATAAAAATGGAGTACACATAAAATTTGAATTTCAGATTAATCACCTGTTTAAAATGACAAGTAAAACGCCGAGAGAAGGAGAAGAGATACAAATCTAGAACGGTGGGGCTTCAATGAAAGATCTCCGACTTCTTCTCCTTTGTTTGAAACCTTAATGGGGTATTTCAGTGTTTAAATTCAGGTTTTTGACCTCAAATTTGGATTCAGCATCATTGAAAGTCTACATATTCCAACTTTTTGCCCACTGATACTATAACATGTGGTAGAAAAATGAATTAAAGAGATCACACGTTTGAAAAAAAGACGAGCCTCCATGAACAGGGTTCATAAAAGGGTTTTATCCCACTTTTTTCAAAGATAGTTTCTTCAAGGCGAGCAAATTAATACGTCACACCCTGCTGCCATCGTTCAAATCTTCAACTTTTAATAGCTTCCCTAATTTCTTCTAAACATTTCCTCAGACCCGATTACCGATATTTCTGACCCACACACTTTTGACAAAAAAACGCTGCAAATCATTGCTCAAAGGTTTATTATTTTCTGTATAGATCACCCTTCTGTATAGATCACTGGTTCTCCATCAATAGCACCTACCACCATCTGTATTCTCCCTTAACCTTCCCTCTCAAATTTCAGCTCCTGCGTTCAATAGGATTGAAAATGGCTTCGGAGCTCACTCAGCTGATCAGTGATCTGAGGAGTGAAGAAGATCTCCTCGAATGCCGGAGACGCCTGGAAGAGCACTTCCATTCAATAGGATTGAAAATGGCTTTGGAGCTCACTCAGCTGATCAGTGATCTGAGGAGTGAAGAAGATCTCCTCGAATGCTGGAGACGCCTGGAAGAGCACTTCCATTCAATAGGATTGAAAATGGCTTTGGAGCTCACTCAGCTGATCAGTGATCTGAGGAGTGAAGAAGATCTCCTCGAATGCTGGAGACGCCTGGAAGAGCACTTCCATTCACTAGGATTGAAAATGGCTTTGGAGCTCACTCAGCTGATCAGTGATCTGAGGAGTGAAGAAGATCTCCTCGAATGCTGGAGACGCCTGGAAGAGCACTTTCATTCAATAGGATTGAAAATGGCTTCGGAGCTCACTCAGCTGATCAGTGATCTGAAGAATGAAGAAGCTTCTGAGCAATGATTTGCAGCGTTTTTTACCCACCAACATTTTTTTACCTACCAACCATTGGTAGGTACTAACTACCACACCATACTAGTACTCGCTTCACACCTTCACAATCAAGTTTATTAGAAAGAACTAAACGCTTCATACTCGATTGGAAAAATAGAAAGCTTCATATTGAAATTTGATTACTGGTTACGCAGAAGGCAAAACTGTATACAAATCGAAGAAATGAACAGCGATCGCATTTTAGTCCGATAAAATTTGAATGGAGATTAGACCTCTTTTGCGATTCACACTCATGATTCTGTTTTATAGAAGGAAAACCTTCAAGTACTCGTAGGGACCGAACGGTTTGTCCTACAGAGCTCCGGGTGGTCTCAAAAATTTTTAAAAATTCAATACTATTTAAAATTGGTGAAAAAACGATACCTTTATTTCGAGAGTTTTCGAGCTAGGGCACTCTTGAAAATTTCAACCCTTAATTTTCACCCCTTAGAAGTGACCTACATCAACCAAAAGCTTCGCGGCACAACTAGACCCCAAATGGAGCCCATATACCAAATTTGAACCAAATCGGTCCAGTGTTGCTAAGAAAAGTGCCGCGGACGGCGGACGGACATTGCAAATTTGGATTCTACGCACCTTGAAACGTAAAGTGACAAAGTTTGAGGGGGGGTTATTATTATTAGAAATAATAAACCAAAATTAAAAAATTGACTGAAATACCCCATTATTCATATTCACACAAACACTGATCACCAATCTACAGTAGTGTCACGAGGAGGGGGACGGAATCTGCTGACCACAGCAGATCCCGCACTCCCAACCCACGGCTTCCCCGCTCGCCAGTCATGCCCCAATCCACGTCTTAACAATTGACCAGCCAGTTCATGGACCCATTGCCCTTCAAGCCCAAAATCCTTCAAAACGCCGACTCAAGTCCGCTACCTTTCATTTTTATAATACAACGTCATCAAGTACATAAACTATCATTTAATTTCATTAACCCCGACCACCCGCGAGTCAAGCGTAAAAATAGATGAAAGATCAGATGGAATATGAACCTTCAAAGAAAAGAAGAAATTTTTTTTTTTCAAATGAGAAAAAGAACTAATGCATCTTCTTCCATCAAAGCCATTCTGTATTGCATTCCCAGTAAGTTGGCCTGCTAGCACCAACAGCCAATCAGATGCCCCCGACTTGACCACTCATAGCAATAATAATTGATTATTTTCTCGGATAATCCTTGGTTTTAAAACGATTAACTTCTTATTTCATTGAGATTTCAGATTTCGAGATATGTAATTTCTTTCATTGAAGAAAATCTATTAAAATTGTAGAAGATACAATAGAACAATGACACAACTTTAAAACAATCGTGAATTCTGAAAGAAACTGAGGAGCCACCACCAACATAGCCAATGAACATATTTCTCAATATCATTGATGACAAGTATTGAAGTATTAATTATCAGATACCTACTTAATTTCTTTGTTTAATGTTTTTTTCGTACTTCTTTCGAATGAATTTCTTATAGTTTGTTGTGTTCATACAAACCTTTTTGAATTAATCAATTTAAAAGGCCCTGAATGGGTGTCTCTTCATGGGATCTTCAAGACCCTGAATGGATGAATCTTCAAGGCCCTGAATGGGTGGATCTTCAAGGCTTGAATGGGTGTCTCTTCATGGGATCTTCAAGGCTTGAATGGGTGACTCTTCATGGGATCTTCAAGGCCCTGAATTGGTGAATCTTCAAGGCCCTGAATGGGTGGATCTTCAAGGCTTGAATGGGTGTCTCTTCATGGGATCTTCAAGGCTTGAATGGGTGACTCTTCATGGGATCTTCAAGGCCCTGAATGGGTGGATCTTCAAGGCCCTGAATGGGTGAATCTTCAAGGCCCTGAATGGGTGGATCTTCAAGGCTTGAATGGGTGTCTCTTCATGGGATCTTCAAGGCCCTGAATGGGTGGATCTTCAAGGCCCTGAATGGGTGAATCTTCAAGGCCCTGAATGGGTGGATCTTCAAGGCTTGAATGGGTGTCTCTTCATGGGATCTTCAAGGCCCTGAATGGGTGGATCTTCAAGGCCCTGAATGGGTGAATCTTCAAGGCCCTCAATGGGTAGATCTTCAAGGCTTGAATGGGTGTCTCTTCATGGGATCTTCAAGGCCCTGAATGGGTGAATCTTCAAGGCCCTGAATGGGTGGATCTTCAAGGCTTGAATGGGTGTCTCTTCATGGGATCTTCAAGGCCCTGAATGGGTGAATCTTCAAGGCCCTGAATTGGTGAATCTTCAAGGCCCTGAATGGGTGGATCTTCAAGGCTTGAATGGGTGTCTCTTCATGGGATCTTCAAGGCTTGAATGGGTGACTCTTCATGGGATCTTCAAGGCCCTGAATGGGTGGATCTTCAAGGCCCTGAATGGGTGAATCTTCAAGGCCCTGAATGGGTGGATCTTCAAGGCTTGAATGGGTGTCTCTTCATGGGATCTTCAAGGCCCTGAATGGGTGGATCTTCAAGGCCCTGAATGGGTGAATCTTCAAGGCCCTGAATGGGTGGATCTTCAAGGCTTGAATGGGTGTCTCTTCATGGGATCTTCAAGGCCCTGAATGGGTGGATCTTCAAGGCCCTGAATTGGTGAATCTTCAAGGCCCTGAATGGGTGGATCTTCAAGGCTTGAATGGGTGTCTCTTCATGGGATCTTCAAGGCTTGAATGGGTGACTCTTCATGGGATCTTCAAGGCCCTGAATGGGTGGATCTTCAAGGCCCTGAATGGGTGAATCTTCAAGGCCCTGAATGGGTGGATCTTCAAGGCTTGAATGGGTGTCTCTTCATGGGATCTTCAAGGCCCTGAATGGGTGGATCTTCAAGGCCCTGAATGGGTGAATCTTCAAGGCCCTGAATGGGTGGATCTTCAAGGCTTGAATGGGTGTCTCTTCATGGGATCTTCAAGGCCCTGAATGGGTGGATCTTCAAGGCCCTGAATGGGTGAATCTTCAAGGCCCTCAATGGGTAGATCTTCAAGGCTTGAATGGGTGTCTCTTCATGGGATCTTCAAGGCCCTGAATGGGTGAATCTTCAAGGCCCTGAATGGGTGGATCTTCAAGGCTTGAATGGGTGTCTCTTCATGGGATCTTCAAGGCCCTGAATGGGTGGATCTTCAAGGCCCTGAATGGGTGAATCTTCAAGGCCCTGAATGGGTGGATCTTCAAGGCTTGAATGGGTGTCTCTTCATGGGATCTTCAAGGCCCTGAATGGGTGGATCTTCAAGGCCCTGAATGGGTGAATCTTCAAGGCCCTGAATGGGTGGATCTTCAAGGCTTGAATGGGTGTCTCTTCATGGGATCTTCAAGGCCCTGAATGGGTGAATCTTCAAGGCCCTGAATGGGTAGATCTTCAAGGCTTGAATGAGTGTCTCTTCATGGGATCTTCAAGGCCCTGAATGGGTGAATCTTCAAGGCCCTGAATGGGTGAATCTTCAAGGCCCTGAATGGGTGAATCTTTAAGGCCCTGAATGGGTGGATTTTCATACAAACCTTTTTGAATTAATCGATTTATAAGGCCCTGAATGCGTGGATCGATTAGTATTAATTATTTGTTCGGTCCATCCCTACTTGTAACGCACAAAAATTGCCCAGTTTCTGTAGGTAGTGATTGTAAGTTCCAATTACACAATAAATAAGACAGCTACGGAACAACACATTACGGCAAGTGAAGGGTGCTACGATAGAGAAAAAAAATGCCTAAAAAACAACACCGAGCCCTCACTTTTGGTTAGTCCAAGAAATGTGTGCTTGTCTCTTCACCTTTTTAACGCCAACGATACTTTCGGTGACCCTACACAAACACAAAATAGCAGGCCTTGATGTCCCGGACTTGTTACAGAATAAAACGTAGACAACGATTAGAACAGAGTTCGATTGGATTACGCCTGATGGCGGAGTGAAATCGAACCGAGAAAGGTTAGAAATTCAAATTGAATTTGACGTTTCAAAAGCTGTACAGAGTGTGGAGGTTTATTCGGACAAGCAGTTCACTATAGTGAAATGAAGTGTTATCACATTATGGCGCAGTCGATACCACGAACTATGCTCCATCCAACAAGCTGTCGTGGAGACGTTGGTTTGGAAAATGAAGAAATCCTCCACCAAACGAAGTCGAGTTCCGTCAATTTCGCTCGTAACATGTATCATTATTGTAACAACCTCCAGTATTCAACTAACTGTAGTGTTGTTGTTACCTAGCAACAGGGTGACTTTGTAGAATCATTGAATAAATCATTCATTCTTGTTTTGATTTCCACCTACATTTGGTTTACTATCGTAAAGTATTACAATTTGGCGCAGTCAGTATAGGAATTAGTATGAGTGTTCCAGTTGACCTACGTTTTAACAAAACTGCTGGGAAGTGGCTACTCGTAGTCACAAGACATGGTATTGCCTGCAGGCCTTGTACGTTGACATCTCGCTTCATTCAAAGTTCATTGATGAACGAAGAGATTTACGTGATAGCGTCAGTCAACAATTAACTATGTCCAATCTTATGGAAAGTGTATCATCTTCCTTCAGCTCCATTTTATAGTATCATGTCCCCACGTCAGCCCAGTCCCATCAGGAGAGTCTAGCCCCCAGAAAGTGTTGTCGGGTTTCAGTGCTACCTACCGCCACTTCAACGAACTACCATTTCTGATATCTTATCAGGTGATCACGCTCGCGACCGCATTACCCTCGCTCCTCAACTTGCAGTTATCCCAAGATTACAATGTAGCAAAGAAGCACAACACAACAATTGAAAACAACACAAAAATGCAACATCAACTTCCTTTTCCTCGCAATTTAAAAAGGCAGGGAAGTAAAGCCGCCAAAATTAGAAATTAGAGAGTGGTAAAATCGAGGTAAGCCTACTTTTCAGAAATGCCGCTTGACCATGCTCACATCGAGCTGAAAAAGGATAATAGTTCACTGAAGTGGCGGTAGGTAGCGCTGAAACCCGACAATACTTTCTGGGGTCCAGACTCTCCTAATCCCATCATCTTGGTTACTTGTACATTGTGGTACATATCCACATAAATACGGTCCAAGACCATCAATTTTAGAGACAACACTTAGCTCAAGTTTTGGTCCATCAGGCTAGACCAAGTTTCTAGCTGCTCTACCACTAATTCCTTTGCCATGTTTTCGGAAAAATCAGCCGTAGAGTCCGCCCAAGCTAAGCCAGTTGAGTTTATAAAGAATAATAAACCAGGTGGATGGAAACTCATCGAGCCATCGGCTGAGTTCCAATTTGAGAGAGGTGAGGTTTGGATTCCATATAATCCGGTTCGGTCCCCTTCTGATATCATACCTCCTGGAAAAGAGCTCTATGGAGGGAACGGAAGATTGAAACCACAAAAATTTCGAGCGCTAGCCTCGATGACTACCTATTTGGCACCTACCAGTTCTTATCGCTTCATTTCAATAATCTTCTGAAGGTTTGAATTCTGACAGGACCCAAGTATTGATCGTTGTCGTTGAATCCCCCCCCCTCCCCACCATTCTATCAGGTCACTTCTTTCAACAAATCGTAGATATTGAAAAGAAACCGGGAAAGAGAATTAGGGGATATTGCACATAGTCATAGGCCGGGGGTTATTACACAGAGTTACACTATTAAGTATTAGATTATCAAGCAAATCCTTGGAACACCTTCCGAACGAACTTCCATTGATTCGAGTTGTTCCATAAACCAATGCACACTTTGTCTCTGTTGCTTTTCAATCACACGTAGAAGTTTTCTAACCTTTCTCGTCACTCGTCACAGTGTTACTTTGAACCACATCATGTGTATCTGTACAACCATTACAAGAACACTTACGTTTCAAGGCCGGTTGTGAAATTTCTGACAGTGGTGTTCAGGAGAGGGGAAACGGTGCTGTTCTCCACGATGTTGAGCATTGTGGTGAATGAGCAAGGCATCGTGTCGTTGACAGCCCGGCAGTATTCGTGAGCGTAGGACATGAGCGACATCATGGGGTGTTTGTAATAGATCTGAAAAGAGAATAAGTTACTATGATTTGAGAATTCACTTTGAAAGGATTAACTCAGGGACTAGATAGAGAAACCATCGGGGAAAGAGAGCATAAATGGTGGAAGATATTCGCAGTAATGCCTGAAATAGAGCCTGCAAGTTTCCCATGATGCTTAACGCGAACCACTTCTAAGATATACACAAGTTTTCCATAGTTATACTACCTACCGAATACTTTTTGACGAAAGACACCTTTTCCCTAAATTATGAGGAGGTTGAAGGAAATCTACAGTTTCATTCACAAACAATCAACAATCAGTACCACCAACTTCCAGAAAAACCCATATTCGTTTTACAACATCAACTCACAGGTTGAGAGAATGCGGGTCTCCGACCCGATTTGACCTAAATACTTGAATTCTTCGTGGAGCTTAGTGCATCTGTAAACAGCCTTCATCTTTGTCCAGAGCCAACTTTTGACATCTATCCATGTCTTTCCGGCGCTTTGTCTCCTTCTGAGTTGATCTTCCACAAGTGTACCTGGGTCGTCCAGGTCTGCGTCCTTTAGGGGTTCAATTCCAGTGGACATTGAATGTCTTGCCTCTTTCCAAGGTGGAAATCGGTTAAAAGGAGGACTGAGGCTGAGCCTTATGCTCTCCCCCTCCACTGCAAGCAGCGGAGGAAAAGCTCCTCTGAAGAGGGATTGTTCACACATTCAGCGTTGATGCGTAATTGCATCTCCCTGTTACTTCTTACAAGTAGAAGCCGCATGTTCTAGCTCATGCTTCCAGGCTTAGCGGGTCCGGCGCCCGAGTTTTTGGTAATTCACAAAACTCACATGCCGGGATCAGAGTGCCAGGTCAACGTGTTGGCGATGGCCCTTGGAACCCTACCCTACCTGCACTGCAGCCCGGGCTTTGTAAACCACGACCCCCGCGAATCCGACCTCAATTGGGGGGCAGAAAGGTGACACTTTGACTTTCGTTGGTGTGCCGGTAGCCTGAGGCACCCCCCATCCGTGGTACCAGTGTAAGGGTAGGGCCGTTAACCAGTTTGCTGGCACGGCCTGCGCCCCAGAAGCCATGACTGGTCACAGGCCCGGAACAGATAGTCTAAGTAGATAGTCTGATCCTACCGCTTTACAGCCTCCTAGGATGAAATCCTATCCCAAGCATTACGGGGGCGTGACTGAGGGAGACGGTCCCCAATTTGTCTACAGGTGTGGACACAGTCCTTAAAGGCTCCACCTGATACTGAGCCCGCACAAGTGCTACCACTTGTGGTAGCAATTCCAGTGGACATCTTGAAGAGCATCTTCTTTCCTAAGAGTAAAACGATACATCGCCACTTTCTACGGAGGACTTAATTTTGATTGGGTCTTGACCAGTCACTGCCTCAGACTTCCAAATTCTCAAAATACGCCTGAGATACCGGCCTGTGATTGGTTGTGAGGATGAGGATTGGGTCTCGACCAGTCACTGCCTCAGACTTCCAAATTCTCAAAATACGCCTGAGATACCGGCCTGTGATTGGTTGTGAGGATGAGGATTGGATCTTGACCAGTCACTGCCTCAGACTTCCAAATTCTCAAAATACGCCTGAGATACCGGCCTGTGATCGGTTGTGAGGATGAGGATTGGTTCTCAACCAGCCACTGCCTCAGACTTCCAAATTCTCAAAATACACCTGAGATACCGGCCTGTGATCAGTTGTGACCTTCCAGGTTCCACATCCGTACAACAGGATGGATTCAACATCGTATTAAAAAGACGGAGTTTTGTCCTCCTGGAAATGATTCCACATTTCGAAACCGGATGTAATTGGACAAACTCTCCATCGGCCATCTTAATCCAGATCTTCACATCATCTCCACTGCCACACGAAGGGGCCTTTTCTCTTCAAGCTTCAGCGAATCGTCTACTCGAGGTTTTACAGTAGTTTCATTCGTCTTCCCAGAGTTTATTTTGAGACCATCCTTTTCAGCAATAATGTCCAAAGTCGACAGTTTGGACTGGTAATCGCTGAAGCGCTGCAAAATACGCTCCCATTTACATTCAGTGCTTCCTTTTTCCTTTATCTATCTCCGAGAGTGAAACTAGTTTATGCATGGGCGGAAGCCAAATTCATTCCTAATTATTGCCAGTAAATTGTACATATAATTACGCTTCCTCGAGTTCATTTGACATCACCAATCAACTTAACGTCACAGGTTGTCCACGGGACGACATCTATGAAGACGATTTCAACAGAACCCGTAAGTGGCTTCTTCCAATTTCACAATAAATTAACCCTATACAAAATTATCAGAAATCCTAATTTGTAAAATAAAGCCACCTACTTACTTTGCAAATTTTCATGACACTCTCGACAATATAGAGGAGTGAAATGAGGGAGGCGAAGATTTCTTCAGTGAACCGCGTGAAGAGCTTCACCAAGACGCTTCCTTCGAAAAAACTGACCATGAGAGCGATGATGAGGAGCCAAATCCCAATGAAGACCCTCATCGTCAGGTAGTCGATGTCCGACGTCAAGCAAAACTGGAACGGATCAAACCTTCTATGTTAATGTTTCTTACCTATCATACAGGCACAGAATTTGGTGTTAATTATACCATATAAACAGGAATTATTCAATAGCGGGTTACTATCTAAAACTTGGATATAAACGGCAACATGAGAGGGGAGAGCACAAAGCCAGACAGCTGACCAAAGTTTCAGGTTTAGGGAGCCAAAAAAGGGGCAATATTACTGGTTTGGTCATATCAGAAGGGTTTTTGGATCTTTGCTGGTGTACCCATCTTCATCCCGTGGGTTTTCTTTGGGAGCTACAGCCTGTGACTACTTCATAAGCGATATACTCGAATCTTATCACAGGGAAATGTATTATGAAGAGCAAAATATCCTATTTGCAGTATTTTAAGTAACAATTTCAATTCACCTAAGCCAATTGCTGCCAACAGGCTGATCAGAGGATAGTCCCAGCAGTCCTCGCCAGGAATAGAAAAGGCAAATTACATCCTGATGGACCAGCCGAGGTCTCTGGAGTCCTCCTCCTACTTCTATGCTCAAGCAGGCTCCTGGCCATTGCATGCTCACCTAAGGCCCTCACGAGTCGGTAGAAACCCCCCCCCCCCCCCCCCAATCTAAACTGCAGTTTCCTCAGCCTGACGAGAGGAACATTTCCCCCAATGATCCCTAGATGACCACGAAAGTGGTCTTAGTTAGCGAGGACCTTTGGAAAGTGATTGAGGTGCCTTTTCCCACCAGGAACGAGAATGGAAAAGAGAACCAACAGTTGACAAGACCAAAAACGAGGAATCCTTTTCTGAAACCTTTTTTGGGTTGATGAATCGCTGGTGAATCGAATTCACCTAAGCCACTTGCTGCCAACAGGTTGATCAGAGGATAGTCCCAGCAGTCCTCGCCAGGAATAGAAAAGGCAAATTACATCCTGATGGACCAGCCGAGGTCTCTGGAGTCCTCCTCCTACTTCTATGCTCAAGCAGGCTCCTGGCCATTGCATGCTCACCTAAGGCCCTCACGAGTCGGTAGAACCCCCCCCCAATCTAAACTGCAGTTTCCTCAGCCTGACGAGAGGAACATTTCCCCCAATGATCCCTAGATGACCACGAAAGTGGTCTTAGTTAGCGAGGACCTTTGGAAAGTGATTGAGGTGCCTTTTCCCACCAGGAACGAGAATGGAAAAGAGAACCAACAGTTGACAAGACCAAAAACGAGGAATCCTTTTCTGAAACCTTTTTTGGGTTGATGAATCGCTGGTGAATCGAATTCACCTAAGCCACTTGCTGCCAACAGGTTGATCAGAGGATAGTCCCAGCAGTCCTCGCCAGGAATAGAAAAGGCAAATTACATCCTGATGGACCAGCCGAGGTCTCTGGAGTCCTCCTCCTACTTCTATGCTCAAGCAGGCTCCTGGCCATTGCATGCTCACCTAAGGCCCTCATGAGTCGGTAGTACCCTCCCCCCCCCTTAATTTACACTGCAGTTTCCTCAGCCTGACGAGAGGAACATTTCCCCCAGTGATCCCTAGATGACCACGAAAGTGGTCTTAGTTATCGAGGACCTCTGGGAAGTGATGGAGGTGCCTTTTCCCACCAGGAACGAGAATGGAAAAGAGAACCAACAGTTGACATGACCAAAAACGAGGAATCCATTTCCGAAATCATTTTTGGATTGATGAATCGGAGTTGGAAGCAAGAAATTCGCTTCAAAAAGCCATCTAAAATAGTGCTTAGACAGGAAAGGTTCCCATGAGGTCGTCTCGTCTTCTAATTAATGAAAT
Organism: Apolygus lucorum; assembly: GCA_009739505.2. Taxonomy (NCBI): domain Eukaryota; kingdom Metazoa; phylum Arthropoda; class Insecta; order Hemiptera; family Miridae; genus Apolygus; species Apolygus lucorum. The sequence goes on along the minus strand of CM019170.2, from coordinate 2,865,131 downwards.
CGTTTTCTTTACCAGCCTTATATGTCTTCATAAGGGACAAGCGTAACCTTAAAACTCAAAGAAATCGTAACCAGGTTGACAAACAGTAGTAACTCTTGGAAGTGATGTAGGGAATAAGTATTTACCGTATACAAGCTTTCATCGAATAGAAGCAAAGGACCAGTCGCACCGACTATCACGAGAGGCTGACCGGAAAGAAGAGCGAAGGCGATTCCAGATAAAGACGTAGCTATCAGAGTTTCTGATATTCCCACCAAATTGTTCGTCTTGTCAGCTGCAAAGTACATAAGGTTAGTTTTGTGGTTCAAATTATAAACGTACCACTTTGACCAAAACAATAATCAGGTAGGTATTTTCGTATGATAAAACTTGAAAACTGATGATTTCTCTTGGACATTCATGATCATGTTACATTCTGTACAATATTTTGAGAAAGTAACATGAACTCAACTCATTAGTTTGTTCTTAACTGAATAGAACTATTCCATTCCATGTTTACTCGTTTAACATCATATAAAATGGGAATCTCTACAAGAAGAATAAAACGTACCCATCAAACCGCCAAAAGTGATGGCTCCTGATAGGGCGGCGAAATACATGAAAATGGCTGCCGCTATGCATTGACCATCGATACCATCTCGAAAATCCGATAGATAATGAGGAAACCTAGAATTCGAAAACGCAAATTATAATTTATATAAATGGGGAATTTCCCTCACAAGTTTTTTTTCGAAAGAGGGTTCACTGATATGGAAGAAAACGCATCCAAAAAATTTAGAGAATTAATGGAAGATGGAAATTTTAATTGTAGTGGCAATGTGAATGTGGGGCCGGCCATGTTGTGAATTGACAAGCTGCTACTTACGACAGCAGTGCTACCTCTGGAAGCGTACATGAAACTATTTGCTTACGTGAAACAATTTTACTCAATCTTTTTTACGATCCACCTATTAGGTAGTTGATCAAGCATTATTAGTCTTCATCTTCTCTAATTCAGTTTCTATATTAGTTAGTTTCGATGTTTGATCACATTATTTGAGTAGATCGTTTCATGTGGTCATAAGGGCGCTGACTCTACCTGTTGACATTCTCTGACACTATTTGCCGAGACTTGTTTTACGCCTCGCCAGAGCACAGTTTTGTGGGAGGAACCCTGGCGTGTACACGTCCGCATTCTCTCGGACAGCCAGGCTGCGATCAAGGCTTTAGCCGCTTCCTCCATTAACTCAAAGTTAGTGCGGGACTGCTTCCAAACTCTCTGCTTCCCGTCGCAACACAACAGTCTCTCTGGAGTGGGTGGAAGGACACAGCACAGTAATGGGAAATGAGAAAGCAGATGTGCTGGCCAGAAGGGGCTCACTAACCCCGTTCATTGGTTCAGAGCCAGCCTCGGCATTCCCAAATAATCCTTTAGGGCAAACATAAACCACTAGTAGATTGTCAAACCTTAGAGGCCATGCTCTAAGTAAGCGCATGGTGGCCAAACCTAACCCCAGCGCCACAGAAGAGCTGCTGTGGCCAAGCTGCAACGAAGTCAGGTTAGTGATTGGCCTGGTAACAGGCTTTACCCCACTCCGACTCCATCTCAATCTCATTGGGGTAAATCAGAATACAACCTCTGCAGGCTGTGTGGTAAAATATTCGAATGCGAAATGCTATCAAATCGCAGGTTTCACCTCCTCTGGTCACCTACACCCATGGGGGCTTTTCCCAGCACAAATCTAGCCAAACCGCTCTTGGCCCTCACCAAAGGGCTAGGACTCTTTGACTAGGAACAGAATCCGCGGAGTAGCACAATAAGCCACTAGGCTTCAGCGCTTTGGGCCGTGGATTCATCTACAATGTGGGGTGTGACATGATCAGTTTCCCTCCTGATCAGTTTCCCTCACCTCGATTTTCGCGGTGTATTTTGACTGGCTTCACTTTCTTAGACATTTTCTTCAACGGTAATTTTTTCCCCTTAGGTATTCCCGAAGTTGACCGTTATTCGAGGGCCCTATTTTAGGATTTGACTTGAAATTCCAGAATTTAAAATTGAGGCAAATTCACCAGGAAAGCCTTTTTTTTGGGAGTGGGGAAACTTTAAGAGCGTAGGGGAGGTTTCACCACAACAGTGTTGGACTCACCGACTTGGGCATACCAACTAAAACCCCACTTCCTCTGCTTAGGACTCACCCCGGAACCACTTGTACAGTATTACTTCAGGGACATGAAAGCCATCGACATTTACCAATTGATTTACATTGAAATTAGGTATTTTCGAGATTATACCTTCGCTTTATGTCGTTGTAAAGGCCTCCGAAAGGTATTTTCGTCCTCCGCAGCGGATCGTCCTTCTTCTTCCAGCCATCTCCGTCGCCATCTGAATCAAGGAGTGCTAAATGGACCAAAGGTACCAGATCAGTCATGCGCCATGCATCAGTCCAACACAACATCTCTCCAAACCACAAAAAACACGTTACTACTGAGCAACCTTGCTGAGTACCTTACCTAATCACCTAATCATTTTGAAAGAGTTTTGAACCCAAGCTGAACTCTCTGAGGTTTTGTAGAAGCAAACTATTTTACTAGGAAAAAGCCAGGCAATGCAACATAATTCGTCAATTGTCCATTGCATCAAATAATCACTAGGAATTTGAGTAGTTTCAACTTTGAACCCCATTTGGATCAAAACTCAATTTTGTTGATCTTAGGGATTTGCTCTCAAAAACAGCTTTTTACTCGAAATTCAATTTCATTACAATACCTATAGTACCAATTTCCAGCGCTACATTCCGTCTAATTAGCTAAAACGAACGTTATTGAAATTAGTCAGACAGGATTGAAGAGAGTAGTTTGTAACTAGAATGATTATACTACGGAAGGACGGGATTTGGTATTTGACATTGGCAGCAGGCTCTGCTGTCTCTGAATACAACAACTTTCGCAGAAAAAAGGAAGTTTTAGGGTAAAAACGCTTGGAGACTCTAAGAGTAATTACTAGAGATCAGATTCTCTTTGAGGTGGTGATTAGAGTGCCTCAAATGCTCAAGACCTCGAGACCAGGGGCCTTCGCTCAGTCATTGATTTTACCCTTTTTGCCACAGGATCGGTTACTTGGACCTTACGGCCTCCTTAGGGGAACCGGGAGTTCCATTGTTCTTGACTACCAGAGGGCGTCACGGGCCGGCGTCGGGCCCAACATTGGCTAGATGGGTCCGTGATGTGTTAATTTGGGCAAAAGTGGATATTTCAAGGTTTAAACCGCATTCAACACGACATACGACGGTGTCAAAGGTGGCCAGGGAACACGTCCCTATTGATGTAATTTTTTTGCACCTGGTTGGTCTTCTCGTTCACATACAGGGTGTCTCACGGGAACCAGACGAAAAACAAATGAATGTAACTCCAATGGTTGAAGTCTTAGATTTTTTATATTTTTATCAGAAGGTAGGGAATTAAATGCCATTTTAAGTTTTAAAAATAACATGGGACAAATGGTGCTCATCTTGTTCGAAGCACGTGGCAAGTCTGTCCAGGAAGTTTCGGTGGACGCGCTCCAGTAAGTCTTGATCAATTGACGCAACTTGAGACGTTATTTCTTCCTTTAAAGCTTCCAAAGTGGAGGGTTTTGATTCATAAACGCGTGATTTAAGGTATCCCCAAAGGAAGAAGTCATACGACGTCAAGTCTGGGGACCTTGGGGGCCATTGCACGTCCCCAGAGCGTGACACAAGGCGATTGGGGAACATCTGGCGCAATAGGGCGATTGCAGCTCTGGAAGTGTGAGGGGGGGCCCATCTTGCTGAAACCAAACAAGCTGTGGGTAATCAGTAGGTTTCAACTGCTGAACGATTGACAACTTCTAAGGATGCCACTTTAAATTACGCTTGATGATTCGATTGAGAGAAGCGGGTGAAATGTGCAGTGATTGAGCTCGTTTGCGCACAGAACGGCCAGGGCTTTGGAGACGCTCTGGGGACGTGCAATGGCCCCCAAGGTCCCCAGACTTGACGTCGTGTGACTTCTTCCTATGGGGATAGCTTCCTCCACTTTGGAAGCTTTGAAGGAAGAAATAACGTCTCAAGTTGCGTCAATTGATCAAGACTTACTGGAGCGCGTCCACCGAAACTTCCTGGACAAACTTGCCACGTGCTTCGAACAAGATGGGCACCATTTGTCCCATGTTATTTTTAAAACTTAAAATGGCATTTAATTCCCTACCTTCTGATAAAAATATAAAAAATTTAAGACTTCAACCATTGGAGTTGCATTCATTTGTTTTTCGTCTGGTTCCCGTGAGACACCCTGTATGTTCCGAAAATTCTATAATCGTCCACTTTGCAGGGCGAGTTTGCTCGAGCGGTTCTGTCATCAGGGACATCACTACAATACATACCTGTTTCTACAGGTTTATATGAGTTTCAGTTTTTAAATGATTGTATATGCTTAATTCAAGATATACCTAATGTGATGTTTGCCGTTCTATCCAAGGTTGAATCCTTGTTTGAGGTACTTTGGTTTACCTGTTGTTGGGCTGTCCTGTGATCAGGAGGTCAGCTTACGAACTGTGGGGGTGATGTGCTGCAGAGGAACCTGGCTAAGAGAATACACAGTCTCAGTCCTTGAGAGGAGGCTGGGCGGGGCTACAAGGCAAAATTTTTCTTATGTTTAGCGAGGTAGCACCCTGGAGCAGACTGGCGGATACTTGGTATCTGCTAACAGCTGCCAATGTCAAATACCAAATCCCGTCCTTCCGCAGTATAATTTATAAATCAACCTACCCCCGGGGACAGGTTGATTGCAATTATAATAAGAAGGTAAGGGATTTGGTATTTGCAGTCCCACCCTCAGTCGCAGGGCTTGGAATGAGTTAGCTCAGTTCCTGAAGTGTGACTGTTTATTCGTCGGGGGTTTTTCTTCCTTATTAGGAACCCCTCCTGGTTGGTTTTGTTGGTTTGCTTGGTCCCGGCCCTCAGTATCCGTCAGTCTCTAGCAGGTTTTGTCTTAAAACTGTAATGAGGAAAATGGCCGTTGAGCGGGCGATGGGGGCCTGCAAGCAGGGTTGCCAACATATTAGGACGAAAAATCTCAGTCGTTCCTTTTTTCTGCGAAAGTTGTTGTATTCAGAGACAGCAGAGCCTGCTGCCAATGTCAAATACCAAATCCCTTACCTTCTTATTATAATTACAATCTATCTGTCCCCGGGGGTAGGTTGATTTATAAATTATGTTACTGCTAGACCGCCCATATTTAAAAAAAGAACGTAGGATTCTTATTTGCTTTTGAGGCATCCGAAGAAACGTAGATCAAATTAAGAAAACGTAGGTTTAGAAGATGCGTCCAATGATTAGTTAATAATATTGAAAACACATTAGTCGGAATCGTTAAAATCAGGCATGTTCGTACCAATATCCCCAGCATCTCTAGAGGACTTTGGTGCTCGATAAGTTAAGGGTTTTTGGATGTTACAGTGTAAACAGAGTTCGCAAAACATAAACTTGCAAGGTATGGTGAAATCTGGTCGACATACGAAAGTAGCCAACATTTTCAGTGATTGAATTGAATGGGTTTCTCCACCAATATTCCACGGTAGCAAAGGTTAAGAGGAAGACGAGAGCATGAAGCACTCTGATTGGCTTACGAGGCTTTCCTCCCTTATTCCTCTTCACCTCTCAGTTACCAAATTGTCCAGCATCCACGAGGAAACAAAATTGCATTAATTTGATGCTTAAAAGAGGTTTCTTGACAAACGATTGGTGAATATAAACAAATGAACGTTAGTAATCACTCAGTTGAAAATTCAAACATTGCCGGTTTTAGCGGAGAAATAAGTGGATCCTTGAAACATACGTCTTTTTAACCGAATTACAGGGGCCAGCGCCGGAACGTGAATTATTCCGTCAATTACTTCAGGAAGCAGAGCTATAAATGAAGGTAAACAAGGAAGAAAGAAGACGTTCATCTGAATTAACTGAGCTTATAAATCTGAATATTTCAATTAGAAACCTCCATATATTGATTTCATTCAACGTCAAAGGTTGCAAGGTTAGAAGGGGCACTGGGTGAAATTTGAACGTTGAATAATGAGAACGAAATAAGGACAGGGTTAAGATGACAAGTAAGCCAAAGGCGAACAGGTACAACAAAAGCAAGAGTAATTTTTGAAAATTTGGAGGAAAAAAGTTATTTAAATAAGTTGAGAATTGGGGGTCTCAGCCGGTCGCCGTTCCGGGTTAGTATTTTCCTCAATTACCGGCGCTCAAACTTTAAAACTTGTACCTAAATTTGACATTTTCAAGGATTTTTGAAATTCATTAGTGCATCTACCTAGAGAATTGAAAAACTAATAGATTGCCGCTAGAATCATCAAAATCGAACAATGATTGCTGGCAAAAAATGGGAAAAACCGTATATTCAGTGAGGGTTTTCCATTTTTCGCTGACAATTTTTGTTAGATTTTGATGATTCTAGCGGCAATCTATTAGTTTTTCAATTCCTTAGGTAGATGTAATAATGAATTTCGAAAATTCTAGAAAATTTCAAATTTAGGTACAACTTTGAAACTTTGAGCGCCATTTTGTAAGAGATTGGACTAAGTCGGAACGAGGAAGGAACAGCACCCGACTGAGGCCCCCTTAAAACACATGGATTTGGTTTCTTTTCATCTCACTATCCTGACGTGACAGTTGACTAATAGTAGAACATTGGATTGTTGGTACTTCGCTCCAAAAATTATCAACTAAACAGTAACAAATTGGAGATCAAGTATCACTAGAATAACTTACTATAAGTAGCTACGTACCTTTTTGATCCGCGGTTATCTTGGGCAAAGTGACGCGACTTTGTCTTCGTCTGATCGCATCGCTTTTCGCTTTCAGGTCCTCGAAGGGTAGAAGAGAATTTCTGTCCCAGTTGCCTGGAGGGAGGACGATAGAGCTATCGAGGAACTCGTTGATGGCCGACAAAAGTTCTTTTCTCCCTTCTGCTCTATACGCAATGCCATGAAATTCCTGAAATGAGAACAACCGATAAGACTTGAAATTGAGAAAGGTTGAGCGATTTTAACTTTGCGGTTTTTAGGAAGGGGGAAACGAACAAACTTCTTAAAATTCTTTCTTCACTGGCGCTTGCAGGGCTTTCTCAAGGGGATTTATCCTTCAACTTAAAAAAAAATATATTTAGCACCAAGTAATAAAATAACTCATAAGTAACATTTCTTTGATATTGTATTGCTGATTTTTATGAGGAAACTTAGAATTCAAAATTCTAGTGAATGCGATTGCCTTGTTGATTTATATTGGTCCCTACTCAACAAGGATGCAGGATGGAGATGCACTGTCTGCCCGGCGCGTTTCCGCTCTACTGTTTGCAGGGGTGCATAGAAATTCGCTCAGCCGCTTTCCTCGGCGTGATAGCTGCAGACTGGAGGGAGGTGGTACATTCACCTAGTGGCTAGTTGGGGAAGACAACTCATAGGTAAGATGGGAGTAGAGATTGGCGCCCTGAGGCGAACCGAGGTCTCCAAGGACCTTGGGGCTTCCAAATGAGACGAAGGAGCAAGAAACGAACAAGTTGCCTTATGGGGAAACTCCGTCCATAGTGGAGCTGTGTTCCGTCTGCAGAAGTCTGCTATTCGAATCATATTTGGCCTGAGTTATAGGCAGTCGTGCCGTGGATATTATAGGCGGCTGCAGAGTCTTACCATTGCTGGGCTCTATGTATTTCACGAGTTGGTTCTCACGAAGAATAATCTAGAACGCCTACGACGAGGATGCGATTTTCACGAGCATGCAACCAGATCGCGTAATGCCATACGACCTCCGCTGGCTCATCTCTCTACCTCCCTTCGTACAAATCCTCTTCAACAGGGAGTTCGCTTGTACAATCAACTACCTGATCGGATTCGGGCATTACCGGCCGATCGATTTGGAAAGAGCGTGAAAGAGGTATTGATTGAGGCTGAATTGAATACTGTTTTGGATTTTTTCAAGTTGAAATTTTGAAACTACTTATTTGTTTTGGTAATGATTTATATGACATTTGTGTTTCATGTTCCCTTAATTAGTATTCTGACTATTGTAATGCCATGTAGTGATTGGTTCTACAATAAAAAACATTTTGACTTTGACTTTGAAGTCCAATAGTTGTGGTAGAATGCATGAGGAAGAAGCCCTGAGTTGTCCTTTTATATTACTGTTGACAAGGTAAAGGGAGAGTGGAGGAGGGTGACGTCAGTATGACGTGTTCTGGAGAGTGGAGGAGGGTGACGTCAGTATGACGTGTTCTGGAGAGTGGAGGAGGGTGACGTCAGTATGACGTGTTCTACCCCCGTACCTCACTCTACCAGCACGATGAGTCACTCAGGGACTCCTCCATGTCCTTTATTGGAGAACTAAAATTTGCGAGTAATTGGTATTACAGAAGGGTTTGATAAAGGAGCAATAGTTAGCCCTGAAAGCGCTTGCCAGTAAGAACATAATTGATAGAAGTCATTTGCCCGCTTTTTACTCTCAGAATAATCACAACGTGGGGCTGCAGGAGTACATGACACATTTTAACATTAATGATCAGCATTTTTCTTCTCAATTTCCTTCAAAATCTGGTAATCGAGCACATCGTTCAAATTATTGCACTCACGGAATTACTTATAAATACATGGGAAACTAAGAGGAAATAGGTACTGATAAATACATGGGAAACTAGGAGGAATTACTTATAAATACTTGAAACTGAAACCAACATCATACTTACTGGATTTGACATGAGCGTTGATATGGAGCGACCAATTTCGTGGTAGTCTAAATCGGCTGACGTTGGACCCAAACAAATGAACATGAACCTGACAGGAATAGGGACCTGAAATAATTAACAACTATTATCAAACGAACCTTGCGACACATTAGCTCATTCACAGTTACGAAGTTTCAATAGGCACTCACCTCAGTGATGGATGGGATATGAATTCCTTCGGCTAGCCTCACAAACGCGATAGTAGGCTGTTCGAGGAACTCCACCGCACCGACCAGCACAGTAGTTGCTTCAGCGCCAATTGGGATTCTCTTCAGTATGCTTTCCTTGTGAACCTTTCTCGCCAGGTCCTCCGTCGAAGATAAATACGTTTCTTCCTTAATATCAACCTAGAAAAGACGAAGGAGTGTGAAAAATACACCAAAAATTGCACTGGTCGAGCTGAAATAATTTATTAGTATTTTCACCAAATAATAATTCCGTCAACAATGAGATATTATCTTGATTAGTTGAAGCTCCAATCCACCACATCAACAGTGGGTTCTATTATACGTGAAGAATTATACGATGACGTCACATCGACTAGGAATGATATACCTTATCAATGATTACTATACCTTCTCTGCTAAGTAGCTGTTTTTTTACCCGAATAATTAGAATGAGAAGAGATTAAGGAACCGTCAAACCCATGGAAAATATACTTATCGTACTCAAATATGATAAACTTTTAAAAATTGAAGGGAAGCTACTTCAAGAAGTACAACTAAAAAATGTCCTTGAGAGCCCTGAAGATTTCTCCAGGAGATAGATCTTTTGGTAGGTTTTGGTAATTCTCACAATATTTTATAGAAGATAAATTATATTAGACGAGCTATCAAAATCATGCCTCTACACACTTCAAAGTATGTTTGTTGATACAGTCGTATACATCTGGGACGACACGAGACAGCACAGTTTGAATGAAACGAGATGGGTTTTCACGATGATCCACGTACGACCTGATTCGATTCAACATCATGGGAGAAGTTAATCTTGAGAAGGTACTCTGACATTAGACGATGAAGGAAAACAGGTGGCAGGGCAACCAATTACTTACGAATAGGCTTTTACTTCGATTTCTGCGTTTGATAAATGAAGATTCAGCAGCTGCTCTCTAAGTTACAATTTCAAGTCTTAATAGTTGCTATCAAAATTTCAAGAATTAAAGTTAAATTGTTCACTAAAGGAAGAGCTGGATGTATAGTTGAAAGTTGAAGTGGGTGTAGGTTTGTAGGACAAAAGGAACAAGTTTAGTGTAGAGCTGGTAAGCTCAGTTTTGGGAGCTGTGCGAACAATAAACAGAACTGGAAATGGGAACCATAAATTCTCAAAACCTGTGGAGTAAATGGATTCAGGCTTGAACAGGTTCAGTTTTAGTGGCCTGAACAAAAAAACAATTAACGTATCTTTCTCGCTGTTTTCGTGCACTGAACTTGTTCTTTTTCACATTCTCAGCACTTGAGATCTGTTCCACGACTTGGAAATGACAGGCGTTTTCAGAGTTGGTAATCAGAGAAACTAAGGCAGAAGACACCCCTACTCTGTTCCAGATAACATAAGTGTGGTATAGAATCCACCCTACATTCTTAAGAATAAATAACATGTAGCTCAAACCGATAAACAACGATTCTTACAAAATTCCTTACCGTGGTATGATTGAACAGATTAGGCGGGCTAAGAAGGTTGGTTTTGGTCGTATCTACAGCCGACGCTGAAGGAATCAGACTTCTTTTTCTGGCTTCTTCGTTCAAGTTCTGAAATGTCACATTCAACCATTTAATCAGTTGTTGGAGTCATAGTAAATGCTCAATGTAATTATAAAAGTGTTTTTAAGAAAGAGATCCAAATTATAATAAAATTTGTTATCTTGCTACATGCAGTGACTTTTGTGAAGAAGTTGACAGTAAGTCAAGGTTTGTTCGGAGAAGCAGTCCTGAACGATTCGGAGGGGTTTGGAGAAGCCTGGAGGAGTTCGGAGAAGCCTGGAGGATTTTGGAGAAGCCTGGAGGAGTTTGGAGAAGCCTGGAGGAGTTTGGAGAAGCCTGGAGGAGTTTGGAGAAGCCTGGAGGAGTTTGGAGAAGCCTGGAGGAGTTTGGAGAAGCCTGGAGGGGTTTGGAGAAGCCTGGAGGGGTTTGGAGAAGCCTGGAGGGGTTTGGAGAAGCCTGGAGGAGTTTGGAGTAGCCTGGAGGAGTCCAAGTGCCTCTATCCCCTCCCCATTCCAGTTCCAGTTTGGTTCTGAACTGGTTCCAGACTGCTTCTCTGAACAGACCATCTATATGCCGCAGTACCTGCTCAATCAATATACCAGCATGATATTGCTACAGCAGTAATGAAATCGAGTTGAACACAGTTCAATAACAAGAATCCATTGTGGATCGAATTGGAGAACTTGAATTATTTGATTACCAAAAATAATAAAAAATTGACACAGATACAATTTCAACTAACAGTTACCCATGAGGGACTGAACCTATTCTGTTGTGAGAAATTCGAGGGTATCCCCGTGTCGACCAAAAATAAATTGAGGCCTAATTGGACAAAACGCGAAGTAATGAACTTTTTTCCGATTTGTATTGAAAATGTACAAGATTACACTCAAAGTACATATAGCACGAGCTAGCGACACATTTATGCCAGATTCACTCAGCAGAATGGTAAAATTTGTAGATTTTTAGTGATGGAGAATCGTGAAATAACCCTTACAAGTGTCCGATGATGTCACTGTCCAAGCGCCAGTTTTGGCCTATTGAAATGTCTGCCGCAAATCATAGATGGCAAAAGGTTATGAGCCACTTCACGTCAAAAGCTACTTCGTTTCAATTGTCCAACAATTAATGCATGAGATTCATTACTTCATCCTCAAGAGTCGTGAAGGAGTCTCTTCTACAGGTGGAAATTTATTCACTGGACGAGTTTTGTGGTGTGAAGTGGATGTTATGATGTAAATTTTGGTAAATACGGTTCCTTATAGTTAATAGCATCTGGTCAATTAATGTCATAATTGTCCTAGTCATAATAGTCATTAAAGCAGCAGAGGAGATCGAGTACTCTTGCTTGCACTTGACATATCTAGAGTCAACTGGTCTTTCTGTGATACTTAAATGTTTTAGTAGTTCTATTTATTGATGTTTTAACTGTAATAATTCTGTGATATTAGGTTCAAGTTGCGTGTTAAACTTATAGTAAATTATCAACTGTTTTTATTTCATTGATAAATGTATTTATTGCGCGTTTGTCGTATGTTTGTGAGTATGCGGGTCAGTGGGGGCCTCGGTCTTGCTCGGGGGTGGCGCCCTCTGGTGCGTTCATACGCCAGATCGCCAGCGACTCTTTCGTGAGCCGTTTGCGTTTTGGGTTTTGGGACGCCACCATGGTGGGTGGGCCCGGGCGGGGCCGGGGCTCCCCTCTGGCGGCTATAGCGCATCACGCAACTTGTTATTTTCATTATTGTCTTGTTTTTACATTGAATGCCCGGTTTCCTCTTTTTTTAAATTATAATTTAATAATAATTATTTTTTACATTATTACCTACTTTATGACATGTTAGGTACTTTTTATACGAATATTTTTACCATTGTTTGATTTTATTTCAAGTTTGATAATATTTTATTTTTATAACTGTTATTGACGATTGTTATATACCTTTCATGTATAATGACAATAAAAAGCATATTAATTCATACTTTCACCATCGCTATTACTTTTAGTGATAATAACTGTGACAAAGTGACAGTATAGAGACATTTGGGTATCTCTGAATACAATTTTGCAAGAATGACGCGATGATGCCAAAATTCAAGAATTATACTCTACATTACACATAACAGTCATGGAATGTACGTAAATGGAAAATGTCAACTCATACGATTTCCACACTAAGCTAGGATAACTACTTCAATCGAGAAGTGTGATGATGAGAGATATTCTAGATCGATCAAAATAAAAAATGAAACAAAAAAAGATAGACTGCCTCTGCTTTCAACAGAAACGTTTAAGAATAATGAAATGAGTATACAAGCATTCCAACTTTTATCAACAATATCGTCTTGAAGTGCGGGTAGATGGTTTTGAACAATTAAACATCCTTATAAATCAAATGGCGTATTTTGATGACCTCCATGCAAATGTTGATGGTGATTTATGATGCGAGCAATGAAGATGGCCGTGAATGATGAAGTGGGGAACACAATGAGATTTCGTAAGTAAGAAAGGTTTAGGATCAAGTTACGTTATTTTCCACTCGGAGGTCGAAGAGGGAAGCGGTGACTCCGACGCCGAGGCTCTGTCCATTCCAAAGCAAGAGGAAACGGGGAATAACGGAACAATTAAAACAACGCCAATCTTCTTTTGAGAAGGTTTGACTTTTTCTAAGGAGTTCTGACTAATAATTCCCTAATCATCAAATCGCTTAGCCACATATGACGAGCAGTATCATCAAACAAAATTTAGACATTAAAATTATGAGTGAAAGATGTCAACGATGCCAAAGATGGCGGCCAACTTAACTTGGGGTGGAGCCAAAATGTGGATAGTGAGTACGCTAGATTCACATGGTCCGTCGTAGAGGGTAGTTGGTAAACAAGACTGTTGAAGATTTGATCTATTTTCAACAACCGTAACCACCCGGATGATTGCATATTAGACACCCAAGTTTGTAGAGGCAGCTGCAAACCAAATACTGATGCCACTCAGTATTGAGCAACGAATCTTGTTCCCGCCTTGGGATACATTTCAATCTCCAGGTTGATTTATAAGGGAGTGTCCCAGCATACAGTGCTTACGTCCTCTCTCCCACTCTGCAAGCAGTGGAAAATCCCTGGTTAAATACCGTGGGAGACTGTTACACCCACAGTCAGGGGCTTCATACACATAGGTGTGAGTACCTGTTTGCAATGCACTACAGGTCGAGCTGGGTGTTCTAGCTCACCCTTCCAACTATGCGGGTTGGTACCCGAGTTATTGGCGTACCACATAACTTACATGCCGGCACTACCTCGGAAGACTAGTCTACCATGGAAGCGCAACTTACAGGCTTAGCCATCCAGCATGGGTCTACAACCACGACCACCACGAAGCCAACCGCTCTCGGGGGGTAGGCAGGTGACACTGTGACAGAGTCTATGTGTCGGTAGCCCAGAGCTCCCCTCGCCCATGGTACCGATTTTGTGCCTTCGATTCGCCAGTGCACTGGATATCTCGGACGCCAGAGGCCAGATCGGTCGCAGGCCCGTTACAGGGAATGCGGCCCTGCAACTGCCACTTTTCTCTCATCCTCATAGTGGATAATCGAGGGAGGGGATATGTAGTTCACTGGTTTCCGTCGTGACTTCAACCAGCTCAAGCACTACACAAGTACTCTGGCACCCGGTCAGTATTAAGCAGCTGAAACACTCACTATGCAGGGGGTGGTGCTCGTACACTAGGTTGCTGGTGATTTTCAGGAATACAAACTAATAGTAGAAGGAGCTATCCAGATCCATCCAAGTTGGGTTTCTTGCTAAAAGGTAATTCTTGCTAAGTATCTGCATACTAGACCCATGTTGGAGGCAGCTGCAAACCAAATACTTATGCCAGCAGCACAACGCAGAACAGGATTTTTTTTTTTAAGGGGGTGAGGAAATCTTTAAGATCCAGGGGTGGAAATTGGATCTTGTAAGATACCCGAGGGAACCACTGGCACGGGTTATGTGGGACCTCACCTCTTTTTCCCGCTTTGGATCTCAGCCTGGAACTATTCAACACATTACTTCAGGCTGAGTCCTGGGAGTCTTTTTAGTTCGGCTTCTTAGTATGACCGCCTCTGGGGTTGTCCTGTGCTGCGAGATGCAACTTCTACCTTAGGCAGTTCCTCTCCCATGTCCATCGCATTCATTCAAAGAATGTATGGAATGCGTCATCATCCTTTTCCTGTCAGTTGGGACATTTTGGGGATCTCACCTTCCCCATCTTATGTAGGTAGGCGTAGAAAAGTCCTTGCCTTGAAAGGAACTGGGTTAGGAAGAAACTCCTCGGTAGCATAGTGGTCAGTATCCCCACCTGTCAATGCAGAACGGGATAGAATATTTTTTGTGCTTCGAGCTTTAGAGTGTGAGCCCAAATATTGAGTAGAAAATCTGCACAGCATAATTGAATGAGCACAACTCTCATTTATTTATTTCTGGTGCGCTGCACTGCCTGTATGAAGCAGCTCAGCTAAAACACTCATCAACACTAGCACTCCGTCCCTGGTTTATATGAGGTAGCAGGCGTTTGTGTAAAATACAACATTTCAGCACCTCATAGATCACATCTTTCAGATGAAGACTTGGAAAGCTCTTTGCTCTGAGCTTTGAGGCTTCTGCTTGCCTCATCAGCAGGGGCACCACCAAACTCATTTAAACATTTTCAATGAGGTCAGCCTGAAGTAATGTGTTGAACGGTTCCAGGCTGAGCTTCCAACGTGGGAGAAAAGAATGGGGTTTTTAGTGTGTTTAAATCCCACATAACTTTCAAGACGTAGACCCTTCAATGTATCTTACGAAATCCAACTTCACCTGTGGATCTTGAAGATTTTCTTACCTGCCTGCCGGAAAAAATGAGGTCAACGCACCCTGGATGGACCATGTGAACCAAGCTAACCAACCACTTGAGGCAAGTTGACGAACTGTAGTCTCCCAACATTGAATTTTGGAGCAGCCCAAGTAAAAACAAATTCCCAACCTCAACGCAATCTACACCGCATCACCAAATTTACGCAAATCTACTCTGGCCAACACCTTCAACATTTGAACTCATCTTACGCCCGTACCCGAAATCCCGTTCATGCTTTTCAAGTATCCCAAAAGCCAAGCCAAGTCACATTTTAGTTCAAAAGCTGTGATTTTTCACAGTTTTGTACACATTTAGCAGGTCTCTAAAGGAGAGGAACGAAGTAATCTTCATCCATAAAACTATCACATCACAACACCTCACGCATTTGAGGGCAAATATGGGGAACCTGTCAAATTTGACTACCAACAATCACTTTAAAGTGATTTTTAAAGGTAAGGTTGACGCCATGCACAATAAGTTTTACGAATTTAGACATTGGAATTCAACTATAAATGCGGATTGCACCGATTTCCTAAGTGGGTAATTTCCTTACTTCTAGTTCTCGCCTTTCGATAGAGTGTTGTCGTACGATTTCAAACTAAAGCGTTAAATAAGAAATTAGTTCATTCTGAGTTAACAGGAAAATATGACTGGGTTAAGGATTGTTAGTATGATGGACTCATGTTAGTTACTAGGCACTTAACCTTTTCCTGTCAGACAAGGAAGACTTTGTCCCAATGAATAACAAAAGTACGTTAATCTGACAAGTCAATGAAATTAGTATTCCATAAATGGAACAGTTAGGGTAGTTACTGTGTACAAGATTCAACAGGAAAAGGTCAAATGGAAATGTCGGGAAGCAGAATGTTTCAAGTAGAGCCCAGAATTGTGACAACTCCTACGCTTTGAAACTTCGCAGTAGGTAAATGAAGGTACGTCAACTGGAATTAACTCCTTTGCCGAGCTTTCGGTCAATTTAATACCTTCTTCAGGGCTCGAGGACATATTACTCTGGGACAATACCACGAATCACTACAAAATGAGCTAGTGGAGATGCCACCATAATTATTGACATTAAATTTTATGGTATTAAATGAAGCAAAAATGAATAAAAACACCAGTTTACAGAAAAATCTGAAGTCAGAACAAATGAACAAATGGAAAAATCTATCCACAGCTTGGAGATCTAGTCTTTGTTTGATTCATTTTTCTTCATTTAATATAGGTACCACAAAATTTAACTTAAAGAAAAAGTTTAAGGGGGTTCATGAGTCGGTTCTAATTTAACACTTTCTCATGTACCTGTTTCTCTGGATATATTCATGATATCTTCATACTTTTTTTTAATTCTTCATCTACTCTTCATATAACCGCTGAGCGAATGTCAACTCTGTTGTGTTAATATTATTTTACCTAGAGACAATATAGCGAAACAGTTTTTTCATATTTTTCATGCTAATGATTTTTTAATTCTAGCCATGTTTCTGTTGGGAGTTTTCCGTCCAAACTTGTTCAATGACAATAATAAACCCCTCTCGACAATATAAAAAAAATTCAAGTTGCCAGCTCTACTGGCTGTCGAGAAACAGGTACCTAAGTGACGAAAAACAAGGGTTTTCCGGTTTGGAGAAAACCAGCAATTTGTGAAAGGTTGCCGTTTTTCGAGGTATTTTATCGATAGTTCGTAATTATTTCATATTGAAGAAATTGAAAATGAGGTCTGATTATTCCTTATCTATGATTTTTATCAGTCAGTGTTTGCACCGGTTAGGTAAGGTTATTTCATATCACGTAGTAAGTACTGATAAGAATAATGGTTTACACTATTGGCTCACTTGATTTCTTCATTAGTCTAGTGCTATGCTATTTTTGTACTATTTGGTGGCATGGGAACCTGTGCTGGAACCATGGAGTAGTACATAGTAGGTATAAATCAGAACTTATGAACAGCGAAAGAACGGTAGGTAGTTACAGAAATATAGAAACTATGAACCTGGAGCGGGAAACAGCTATCCCCCGGAAACAGCGTTTAGCTCCTCAATCTTTGAAAACATCATATCTCTGCTTTCCACTGCTCAAATTTAATAATTTTATATACCAAAATGTCTGGAAAAACCTGCAGAAGTTTATAAAAATAAAAACGAAAAAGTCGAAAAATTTTCGATTTTGACTCATGGACCCCCATTTTCCATGAACAAATCGAAAAATCTATCCACAGCAGATATCTATCGCAGATCTAGCTAGAGTTTAAATGAATAAATATCACAATTAACAACCTGAATAAAACACCAGCTTTCAGAAAAATTGGAAGTTGGAACAAATGAACAAATGGAAAAATCTGTCCACAACTTGGAGATCTAGGCTTTGTTTGATTCAATTTTGCTTCATTAGATATAGGTAGATACCATAAAATTTAATTGGAAGAAAAAAATAATAAATATAATAATTAAAAAAATGAATAAAACACCAGCTTTTAGGAAAATCGGAAATCAGAACAAATGGAAAAATCTATCAACAGCTTGGAGATCTAGGCTTTGTTTGATTCATTTTTTCTTCATTTAATACATATAGGTACCATAAAATTTAATTCAAATAAAAAATGAATAACTATAATAAATAATTAAAAAATGAATAAAACACCAGCTTCCAGAAAAATTGGAAGTCAGAACTAATGAAAAAATTGAAAAATCTATCCACAGCAGGCTTTGTTTTATTAATTTTTTCTTCATTCAATAGGTACTATACAATTTAATTATCAATAATTATGGTGGCAAGTCCACCAGCTCATATTGTATCGACTTATGGTGTGCTCTCAGAGTAACACGTCCTTCGAGTCCTGAAAAAGGTAATAAATTTACCGAAAGCTCGGCAAAGAAGGAGTTTATTCTAATAGTGTTTTACTGCGGCGATCTACATATTTGCTGTACATGAAGGTTTCTGATGTTTTTGGTATTACGCCACGAATCTAAGAGATTGATGACTCATTCACAGAATCAATGATGGTAATTAACTACTTACAGTAAAAAATTAAAATTTTCAAAGATAATTTTGGTAATAAATAATGAGAACAAAGAAATATTTCAATTCATGTTGCTTATTGTTCTTTTCTGTACCTACTGATGTGACGTGGTATTTGACTGAAATAGATGCATTTTGTGTTTTTTAGTCCAATTTGGATAAATAATCGCACATTTTCCGGGCTCTAGTTATAAATGATAGTCTGCAAGACAAACACAAAGTAAAATAGAATGGAAACAGAGGAAAACACAATACCTACCAAAGTGTCCGGCGCCAGTTCCTTAGCTTCAGTACCCAGGTTATACTAGAGGATTACACCAGACGTTAGTAGGCAACAAACAACCACAACAGATTATTACAATACAATTCATCACCGATTCAACACGTACAGCGCTACAAATTTACATGAATTACAAGGAAATAGGACATTTCCAAAGGATAGTAGGGTAAGGAAATAATGTATTGGAGCAAAATTCATATTTTTCGTCTAATGCAAATAGAAATTCGTAATTTTCAAATTTTTTGACTTGAGGGTTTTTGGGATGGGTATTTGGATCGGGTGCCAAAGTAGACGCCAAGGTGGAAATGGGGTATTTCAGTCAATTTTTTAAAAATTTTTTTTCAAAAGAGTAAGGCTCAGGAATAACGGTAATCGGGTCTGTTCGTCGAGAAAATGTTTTTAAAAAATCAGAGAAGCTAAGGAAAGTTGAAGATTTGAATGGTGTGTCGTAACTAGCCAAAACTGTCTTTGAAAAAAGTATCCATGCACAGAGAAAAGATGAAACCCTTGGAGGACCTCTTGGATACTACAAAATACTAGTCACACACGCGCGCGGCGTAGTGTATGTGCTTTTATGGCGGCCCGCCTTTTTTTCAAATGTGTGATCTATCTCTTTAATTAATTTTTCTGAAGGAAATTAAGGGAAGTGGTGCGGAGTTACAAGTTACAAAAGCAATTTTTGAACGTATCGTTAAAAAAAAAAAAACATTAAACCAACTGAACTTCGACGTATGCCAAAGTTTGATTTAAAAAAATTAACCCAAAAATTGTAAACATTTCCCAACACCAATAACGTTAATCTACACACAATCTACAATCAAAATGTTAATAAAAACGATCAGTTGAACACACCAAGCCCTTAATAAGTGTCACTTCGTAAGATGTTAGAAGATAAAGCAAAAGCGCTTCAAATTATTACAAAACGGCTTATTATTATTATTTTAGAGCTCAAAGAGGTCTCTTTCGATCACTACCCGAGAGTTGTGGGTTCCTTTACACAGGAATTTGGCTCAACTAGGAATCTAGGATTCCAAATTTGAAACTGACGAAAAAATCATTTCAAATGAATCTTGAATGGGAAGTTGGCCCAGTTACACCGCATTTAATGAGAGCACTGAGACCTAGAAACCAAACCAAAACAACCCAATGATGAAGAATAGGTAGGAAGCACCACCAGTATTTTATAATCAGGTAATTCATTTCTCAATCAACCTACATCAAGTCCTATAGAGCTCCTAGTGGTCTCATTCGATTTTATTTCAAAATAAAGAAAACCCCTTTATAAGACAATGAAAAAAAACCTTTATAAGAAACCCTTTATAAGACAATAAAGAAAACCCCTTTACTTGACAATTAAGAAAAACACAGTTTTGAGTATATAGTTTAAACAATAACTATACAACATTCATCGCAGGAAAATCACCATTTATGGACGACAGATCACTTAATTAGTCAAATAATACAACTGCTTTCTATGTACCTACCTGTAAACTAGAATAGCTGGATGTATTTCTTCTGACGTTGAACCGGAAACCTCTGGATTCTGATTCCTGGACGTGTCTGTGTCGAAGGAGTAAAGCTCGCATGACGATCGGTTTGTCGGCCTCCGTGATGAGCTCGTCTATCGCCATCTGTTCGACGACCCGGTAGACGACGCCTGGCAACTCTTTCTCCTCGAGGTCCACGAGAATCACACCTGGGAATCGTCAAATCATTGATAATTTCCACCGCAACCCCAAAACCACAATCCTTACGGGGTCGATCGAACATTTGAATGTTAATTGGTTTTAAACGGACGCCCAGACTAGAGATGAAGTTATCAAAACTCAAAAGTTTGAATAGTTTTGGTGGACAGGGTAGAACAGAGGTCTAAGGCGTCACCAGAAACTCAGTGACAAGGCAATCGATATTTCCTTCAATAAAATCAATTTTCAAAATGATATTTCTAAAAGCTGGGCAAGTACAATATTCGTATATGCAAGTAGGTACCAGCTGTACGGGTTCCCTAAGCCTGGGAGGTCTTAGGTGCTAAAATCTTATAATATGGTGAAAAGTACAAGGGTATAATGAAATACTCTTCTTCTTTCCAAGTCGATGCATTTCGAGCGGTGGTCTCCAAACTTCATCAGGATATGTATTAGAAAGAGATACAAGGCGGGGTGGTTCGTTGTTAAAGATATAGTGGGTACTTCAAATTGCAATCGATGTTGCATACATAGGTGTTGGTCGTAGGCAGGGCAACAAATTGCAGGTACAATGGTGGGTAAGTGCAGGCAGCATACCAAAATTCAGACAGAAGGGATTACCCTTGGAGAAACTTCTGGTTAATATGCCGCTGCAAATTTTGACTGACGTTATCAATACAATTACACAAGCGATATGGTATTGACAGGATCTCATTTCAAGGATAAACGTAGGTATCTTCAGTTGGCATCCATTTCCAGGGCATGGAGTGGTATTTTGTGGATTTCAAAATGCTTCTTCCAATACGAACAGAGGTTTCCGGAGTTGTCCTCACTACCTACGATTGTTCTTAATAACTTTGATTGAAATGAAATCATCATGCGAAAAACCGGAATCCAATAAAGGTTACAGTGGTGGGGGCTGGTCATCCCGTGGGAGCCAGCGACCACACCTATTTGCGAGATGTAAAACTTCGATCCCCACTGGATTCGACGAATTATGCGTTAAATGTTGAAATACTAATGTGGAAATGCACATATGAATCGTGTTTGCTTGGAAATTTTTTTTTTTTTATACAAAATGCGAAGACGGGAAAAGATAACTTGAAAGAAAATGGCAAAAACTGTTGAAAAAAAAAAAAAAAAAAAAAAAAAAAAAAATTGCAATTTGAAGTACCCACTATATCTTTAACAACGAACCACCCCGCCTTGTATCTCTTTCTAATACATATCCTGATGAAGAGTGGAGACTACCGCTCGAAATGCATAGACTTGGAAAGAAGAAGAGTATTTCATTATACCCTTGTACTTTTCACCATATAATAAGATTTTAGCACCTAAGACCTCCCAGGCTTAGGGAACCCTTACAGCTGGTACCTACTTGCATATACAAAAATCAATTTTCTTCAATGCTGAGTAGTTTCAGTTGCTAAAACCTGAGGTTTAGTAATAAATCATCGTACATGATGACTTGCTAAGAGCTGCGTGGAGTCCACAAATTTCTCACCAGGAGATTCCATTGATGCAAAACTGTAAATAGGTAAGTATCTAATTAAGATGTAAGGGGAGCGTTCACAATGAAATAATGAAATGAATAATTCCAGTCTTGCGGAGCCTCTAAGTCGAATTAGCGTTGGATTGGACTGTTTTTGATAGAGCTCAACTGGGGATTAATATGGTGAATGATTGGCTTCGATGTAGTTACCTAACACTGAATGTAGTCAAAACCAAATTTATGACCATCGGGAATGTTGGCAGATCTGATCTCCTGCGAAGCATTGTTATTCATTCCTGTAATGATCCAATGAATTGTGACTGTGAAGAGCTGGGTAGGTATGTTGTGATCAGCGACCTCTTCGCATTTCTGTCCATTCGCTTCCTTAGCTCAGTGGTAACGAGCTCCGACTCAGAAGTGTAAATATAGTTTAGTCGGACGATAGGAGATCGATCCTCAGTCGAGGGAAGTTAATTTTTGATGATTCAACATTGTGGCGCAGTCATACTGGATCCGAAACGTCTCCTTGGCATTTCCCAGAGAAACATTAATTCATTAAAAGATTGGGTCATCAAAACAACTCCCTCTCAAGACACGAGTCGAGCCACCGCCTATTCGGACAAACGTTGAGGTCAGCAGATCCCCCGCCCTGTCAATAAGGAAGAAACACAAAAACTCCGAAGCCAGTCAATAATAGCGCGTTCTCACTGGGTTGGAAAAAGCCGGCCAAAGCTGCCCTCACCTCCCTGACTAGGTAACGGAGTACCTAAGATTTCCTAATGGGGGGGGGGAGGGGAGATGTTGTGATCAGCGACCTCTTCGCATTTCTGTCCATTCGCTTCCTTAGCTCAGTGGTAACGAGCTCCGACTCAGAAGTGTAAATATAGTTTAGTCGGACGATAGGAGATCGATCCTCAGTCGAGGGAAGTTAATTTTTGATGATTCAACATTGTGGCGCAGTCATACTGGATCCGAAACGTCTCCTTGGCATTTCTCAGAGAAACATTAATTCATTAAAAGATTGGGTCATCAAAACAACTCCCTCTCAAGACACGAGTCGAGCCACCGCCTATTCGGACAAACGTTGAGGTCAGCAGATCCCCCGCCCTGTCAATAAGGAAGAAACACAAAAACTCCGAAGCCAGTCAATAATAGCGCGTTCTCACTGGGTTGGAAAAAGCCGGCCAAAGCTGCCCTCACCTCCCTGACTAGGTAACGGAGTACCTAAGATTTCCTAATGGGGGGGGGGAGGGGAGATGTTGTGATCAGCGACCTCTTCGCATTTCTGTCCATTCGCTTCCTTAGCTCAGTGGTAACGAGCTCCGACTCAGAAGTGTAAATATAGTTTAGTCGGACGATAGGAGATCGATCCTCAGTCGAGGGAAGTTAATTTTTGATGATTCAACATTGTGGCGCAGTCATACTGGATCCGAAACGTCTCCTTGGCATTTCTCAGAGAAACATTAATTCATTAAAAGATTGGGTCATCAAAACAACTCCCTCTCAAGACACGAGTGGAGCCACCGCCTATTCAGACAAACGTTGAGGTCAGCAGATCCCCTGCCCTGTCAATAAGGAAGAAACACAAAAACTCCGAAGCCAGTCAATAATAGCGCGTTCTCACTGGGTTGGAAAACGCCGGCCAAAGCTGCCCTCACCTCCCTGACTAGGTAACGGAGTACCTAAGATTTCCTAATGGGGGGGGGGGGGGAATGTTGTGATCAGCGACCTCTTCCCATTTCTGTCCATTCGCTTCCTTAGCTCAGTGGTAACGAGCTCCGACTCAGAAATGTAAATATAGTTTAGTCGGACGATAGGAGATCGATCCCCGGTCGAGGGAAGTTAATTTTTGATGATTCAACAATGTGGCGCAGTCAGTAGGACTCCTCCACGAAAGCGTACCTCTGCGAAGTCTGCAAACGATCATTCGCCAGATCAGACATGCTAACTCGACACATGTGGTTGCACACAGGCGTCAAACCCTACACGTGCTGCGTCTGCGGCCAAGTCTTCTCCCGTTCCGACCACCTCTCGACCCATCAACGAACGCACACCAGTGAAAAGCCCTACAAATGCCCTCAATGTCCGTACGCTGCCTGTCGTCGCGACATGATCACACGACACATGCGTACTCATTCCAGGTACGAACCAGGCTCTGGACAACCTCCTCACCTCCCTGACTAGGTAACGGAGTACCTAAGATTTCCTAACGGGGGGAGATGTTGAGATCAGCTACCTCTTCGCATTTCTGTCCATTCGCTTCCTTAGCTCAGTGGTAACGAGCTCCGACTCAGAAAAAAGTAAATATAGTTTAGTCGGACGATAGGAGATCGATCCCCGGTCGAGGGAAGTTAATTTTTGATGATTCAACAGGTAGAAACATTTAAATATTTGGGTATACTGATTGACTCCAACTTGTCTTGGAAAGACCATATTAGTTTTTTGTATGACAAACTCAAAAAAATTCCATCACTCTTTTACAACATCCGTTCTGTATTGGGTCTCTCTCAATCACGTCTCATATACCATAGTCTCGTCCAGTCGGTTCTCCAATATGGAATAATCGCTTGGGGTGGAACCTATCCTTCTAATTTGGAAAAAACTACTAATTTTACAGAAATCTATTATTAAAATCATTTATAGGAAGCCCAAACTATTTGATAGCGAATCTGTTTTTAGCATATCCAAGTAATTTTCTGTACGTCATTTATTCTTGAAGAATTTATTGTTTTTTTACCATAAAGTTCCTTCTTTGATCAATGTTTCGTCGGTCCATGATCATAATACTCGTTTTAAAGCAGCAGGGAATGTTGTAAGTCCTCTAAACCGTTTAGTTTTGACTTCTAAGAGCCCTCATTATACCGGGTGTCCCAGAAGTTATGGTCCACCCTTTTTATCTCCGTTGTTTTGAGGGGTAGACAAAAACTTCAAGCGATAACCCCCTTAATTTTTTACGAGGAATTCAACTATCACACTTTCGCGCATTGCGCACCTGCGCAATCGTGCGCAACGCACACCAACTTTGTTATTTCAAATGGGAACCCCTATTTTTTATTGCAGATTCGGATTCTACGCAAAATTTCATGAATTTTAGACCCATCAACCGAGTTTTTTGGTTGCGCACAACCCGTCCAGTGAGCGCGCAAACATGCGCAACCCCTGGATTGCGCCAAAATTGAGATGGAGGTAGACCTCAAGTGTGATACATGTTTTTTCATTAATTTTCGACGCTGAATCACGTGGTGGTATCCATTTTCGGATTTTACTCATGTTTCTCGAAACGGCGGCTGAAAACTAGGTAAGTAGTTGAGCCTGTTTTATCGTCAGAATCTGACTGGCGGAGTGATGACAAGTCGATACAAGCTTCAAAGTATCTCATTTGTATTAGGCAACTATCCACTTATTCCAAAGTAAACAATGTAAACAAGAAATCAAGGAATAAACCCCTGAATGCCTGCTTGCTCTCAAATGATTCAAGTCGCGATTTCTTTGAGTAACCATTTTCAATTACTAATTATTTTAAAATTATAACTCGATCCACATTGAGAGTTAAATGACCGATGAATGGTGAGTTTTGATTAGAAAAATTTATTATTCCGGCAATAGTCGCCATAAAATCAAGTTGAATAATAGAACGGATATCTTGCCCGGATTCGGGGTTGAAAAATAACGCTGAAGCATGTTGCGCGCGATGAAAAAATTCGTTCAAGGGGTGAATTGTTTATGAAATTTGTCGCAGAATTCGAATTTGCAACAAAAAAATGTGGTTTCCATTTGAAATAACAAAGTTGGTGTGCATTGTGCACGAATTTGCGGACACCCTGTATTAAAAACTACTCATTTTTCGGCCGCCGTTTTGAGAAATTTGAGTAAAATCCGAAAATGGATACCACCACGTGATTCAGCGTCGAAAATTAATGAAAAAACATGTATCACACTTGGGGTCTACCTCCATCTCAATTTTGGCGCAATCCAGGGGTTGCGCATGTTTGCGCGCTCACTGGACGGGTTGTGCGCAACCAAAAAACTCGATTGATGGGTCTAAAATTCATGAAATTTTGCGTAGAATCGTAATCTGCAATAAAAAATAGGGATTCCCATTTGAAATAACAAAGTTGGTGTGCGTTGCGCACAATTGCGTAGGTGCGCAATGCGCGAAAGTGTGATAGTTGAATTCCTCGTAAAAAATTAAGGGGGTTATCGCTTGAAGTTTTTGTCTACCCCTCAAAACAACGGAGATAAAAAGGGTGGACCATAACTTCTGGGACACCCGGTATACTCCATGTGTTGCACAATAAATTGAGTGAGGAACTCAAGTCTCCGTCTACGTGTCCAAAAGTCAAGTACAAGTCTTCTGTAATTTCCTATTTAATTTCTCTGAATCTGGTAAAATCTAACTTGATTATGAAAAGTATTTATGTTTGTTAGTGTTCTCTCGTTTATCTTTTTTCGTTCTCATTGCCTGTAGTCTTGTAGTTTCTATTTTTTTTTCTTAAAGTTTATCTTGAATTTATGGTGTCGTGAGTAACTGCTCTCGACCCGTCGCTTCGGGATTTCAGCCTTTAGACTGGCAATATTTTTCTGACAATTTTATTTTGTTCTATGTACACCATTATATGATTATTTAAGTGAATAAAAAAACTTTTGAATTGAATTGAATTGATTGAAATATGCAAGAAGGATTTTGCAGACCACTAACGGGTTGTTCATGGATGCTACACTTGAGGGCCTCACGATGGATAACGCGTGTCTGCACTTTTGACGTTTCCAAAAGGCCTCAGGCCTCACGAGTCGTACGCCGCTTTTGATGTCTGGGTTACATCCTCTTCTTGTTGATTACCGTTCTAATAGGAGTTTGAAGGCGTTTCTCAGAAACACCCGTGAATGACCCGCTAATACCATCTATAAAAGCAAACACCTGGCCTGAATCGAGCTAAATTCAGCCCAGATTCGAGTCAGTCAAGTTCAGCATCAGGCATTGTCCATGGATGTTGAGCACTGAATTAACGACCAGTTTTGAATCTGCAAATTTCGGGCACCATAGTACAAAAGCAATATGGA
Source organism: Apolygus lucorum (assembly GCA_009739505.2). Taxonomy (NCBI): domain Eukaryota; kingdom Metazoa; phylum Arthropoda; class Insecta; order Hemiptera; family Miridae; genus Apolygus; species Apolygus lucorum. The sequence continues at coordinate 2,838,256 of CM019170.2, read as the reverse complement.
TGTCATTCCCACTGAATTCCTATTCTTCTTCTTTCATGGTCGACCCAGTCTTCTTTTGTTATGTATGATTTCGTTCGGAAGCTTCCGAGGGATCTCTTCTGGACTCATTCTGGCTACGTGCCTGGCCCAACTGAGTCTTCCAACCTTTATGAACCTGATGACATCGCAATCACTGTACAAGCTCATAACTTTGGCGCTTGTTCGTCGTCTCCAGGCGAGCTCCTCTGGGACAATAGAGAGTTTTTGGCAACCACTAACAGGCCCGTGGAACCTCTTCACAAAGCTCAGAGTTCGCGTGACGATGAATTTGCCTCCCGACAACAGCGGGCGATGATGAAAGGGTGCCCCCAGACAGTCACCCGTTCCTAGAGGCCCACCATCACGAGCGCCTCCCTTTCCCCAGTCCATAGTTAACAGGCTTCCTCCTTCAACTGGGTAGCATCCTCTGTTGCTCGCGCTAGTCTCCTCCTAACGGGGCTCGTGAGATTTTGGCACCAAAAACTCTCTAATCACGGCCCCCAGAAGCCCCTAGCAGGTTGTAAAGGCAGGAGGTAGATCTCCATCTTTCTATTTGAACAGACTTCGTCATGATTTGAACGAGTCGGACTAGCTTTCTTCAGACTCCCATATTAAGCATTCCCTGGTGCAATTCTTCCCTCAATGTGATATCGTACGCTGCCCGGAAGTCAACAAAAATATGGTGAGTCGGGGTGATGAACTCAAGCGCTTTTTCAATTATTATTCTGAGAGAGAAGATTTGATCCGTGGTCCACTAAAATCCTCAGTCAAAAATGTGCCTAACAGCCTCCGTTTGCTGTGTGGTTGCCGTTTTTGAAACAGCTAGTTCTGTGTCCTAGCCTTTTCAAAGTTAACTAGATCTAGCTAATCTCACATTTAAGGCAAATACCACCTCTTACCCTAATTTCATTCGACAATTCAATTCACACTCACCGGTTTCGAGACATTTTCTCAGGTTGAGAAGAGAGTGAAATGACAGAGAAGCGACGTGAGGGCGACCCCACCTCTCAGCTCCTTCTTCCACGTCTTCTTCATACTTGATCCAACGAGCCGTCTCTTTCCATTCCCTCTCCGTTCCGATCCCGATCAATTCGTCGAGTTGAACGAATATCTAGAAGAAACGAGGTACTTTTCTTGAAATAATGGGTCACCGGATCGTATCAATTTGAGGATGAAGAAAGTTTACGATTGTGAAAGAATAGTGGAGTCGTTCTGGAACTAAGGTGGGTTTTTATTGATATACAAAAAAGTTTGTAAGAATGGTGAGATTACTCTGGTTAAATCCAAAAAAACCTTCATTACACGCAACTTTATAGGAAAAATCTATTAAATACGTCAGAATCCCCCTCTTTGAAAGCCTCATCAGGGAGAATTGAATAAATAAATGGATCTACTGGTTGTATTTCAACTTATTTGGTCAATGACGGTTCCTTGAGGCTTATCTTTGAAAGTTTTTAAACCATAATCACATTATTTGTAGCAAAATTTTTCTCATAAGCTAATTGGTTTTGTTGTTCCATTCTTGGCAAGTTACGTAGCGGGCTGATCAACTCACTTCGTGGGGGCTGTGATCGAACTTCTTGGGTCCTGGAATGGACTCCTTCCGGATAGATTCTTTGGGCCTAACACTAAACCTCCGCTTTCCACGAGAAACGTCGAATCGATGACCTGAGTACAGAAACAAAACAAGATTAGTTACTAAACCAAAAAGAAGGAGGTATTCGTTTGGTTGGTGGTTAAAGGAAAATCGTGGCTCAGAGCTGCAGAACCCCAGTCAGGCCTAGCTGCCTCACGAGTTCTGCACTTGAGGTGTCTTTCACGCCAGATACATATACAAGATACTTCTTCAGAACTGATACACTAAGGGCCGGTTTCACCGGCGCGGAGAATTGATTGAATTGATACTTCACAAAGGTTCAGGTATTTTGTTCCTATATTTATTTGACCTGTTATTTATTTAATGACAAATTTCGATATTTGTTTAATATATAGACGCGCTCCTGACGACTTGTCATATACAACTTTTGTATGGCGGCAAAAATAAAGACATTCATTCATTCATTCAGACATTCATTATTTTCTGTATGAAAGCCGTACTCCCATGTTATTACGTAAGAAAGCCACCGTACAGTTCTGGGCAAACTATACAGGGTGTTCGAGAAAGATACGGTCAAACTTCAAGCTTCTTCTACAAGTTATTTCCAACAAAAAATTACTCTTAGCACATTTCTTTTAACCTCTTGTTTTTTCAAGTTTTTTTTCAATTTAAAGAGTTTCTTCGTATGTTGAACCTTGTCTCACTAAAATGACAATAGCTCCTTTATTTTGAACGTTGAAAAGAGCATTAAATTTACCATCAGATGAGCTACAACACACATTTTTAACCTTGCACCTAGTTAGATTATTTCTAGTCCAAACTTAAAACGTTGCAATTTTCGAGTTTTTTCAGACGAAATCTCAAGAGATTTTCACCAATTTTATGTAGAGGAACATCAATGCGGTTTTCAGCAAAAAAAAATCCTCAAAATCTCAGCTTTCCAACGCTATAATCACAAAATATTTTACAACCGAATTTAGGGGAGAAATTTGTGTTTGAACGCGAAAAAACGTGGATTTTGTTTAACAAAATCGACGTTTTGACTGGAGGATTTGGGGTTGACTGGTGGGTGGGAGGAGCGGCCCCCGTGGGCGGAGAGGGCGGTGTCGAGGAGACCCCCAAATCCTCCCGTCAAACCGTTGATTTCGTTGAAAAAAATTGTTGGCATGAATCCCTGAATGAATGCCACATGATTTTTGTTTTGATTACCATTTTTGAAAAGTTGGTTGTCACTTGAGTTTGAACGAAGTTTGATTAAAACTGTGTTGTCAAATAAAACGTATAACAAGGGTTATCAGGCCCAGAAAACTCTGAATAAACCGTATAGGTACGTTGAAAAATGGCTGAAGAAGGTGATGAGAACAACAGAATGAAAGTGAGTGGACTTGTCAAATTGAACAAGAAAAACTATAAAACGTGGTCATTCAACATTGGACTTGAGTTGGAAGATCAAAACTTATTCGAAGTGGTTTCTACAGAAGACGACACACTCTTCAATACATTCGATGCTAGAAAGAAAAGAAAAGCATTTCGGTTGATAGCCAGAACAATCACAGAGGATATCCAGAATGACATACTGGATATTTCATGTCCCCGAGAATTATGGAGGAAATTGGCTTCGAGATTCCAGCCTAAAACCAGATTGCGACGTCTTCAAGCATCAAAAAGTTTATACACAGCAAAAATGTCAGAAGAAGAAGACATGGAAAGTTATGTGAACAGAGTTTTAGGGTACGCTTCGGAAGTAGTAAAAGCAGGAAGTACAAAAATATGCGATGAACAAGTATGTAATGTCCTAATCAATGGTTTGCCTGAAGATTACGAAACTATAGTCAGCATGGTTTGTACTTTCAAAGATGACGAATATACTCCTGAAAAGTTAGAAAGTTTATTGTGTGGAGAATATAAGAGAAAGTCACTCAAGAAAGTAGAAATGGAGATGAGTGAAAATTCTAAAGTACTTACAGCTCAACGAGAATTAAAGAAGAAGAATTTCAGCTGTTATAACTGTGGGGGAGAAGGTCATATCGCAAGATTTTGTAACAGAAAAGGACCAGAGCATGGATACCAAAATGAAGGAACGAAAAATAAAAATTACGATAGAAGAGAGAAAATCAAGACTCAACAATCGATGTGTGCCAATGCCTTTTACCTCGATGCAACGGAATCTACAGCAGATGGTGTTTGGATAATGGACAGTGGAGCAAGTAGCCACTTCTCTCCTTACAGAAGTGATTTCTGTGAGTACCAAGAACTAGAGAACCCTAATATGGTAACATTGGCTTCGAACATCAAATGTAAAATCCTGGGAATTGGTGTTGTAAAGATTGATTCAAAAACAAATAGCGGGGATTATGAAATACGTCTTGAAGAGGTGTATCATGTGCCAGAGTTCAAGTTTAGATTATTATCGTTAGCAAGAATAGAATCGAAAGGTTATAGAGTTGTGATTGAGAATGGGAAATGCACTGTATTTAAACGTAGAGATGCTGTGATTATTGCTGATAGAGATAATTCAAATATGTATTTAGTACGCAATATAATTGAAAGAGCCAATCTTATCTGGCATGAGAGATTTGGACATATAAATTTTGATACACTGAAGAGAATGTTCAAGAATAATGCAGTCAATGGAATGGACGAAAAGGTGATGAAGGAAGGTGAATTATGTGAAGCCTGTATCAAAGGGAAGAGTACCCGAAAGCCTTTCCATAGATCAAATAAATCAGTAGCGACGAATGATTTACTTGAAATCGTACATACAGATGTTTGTGGTCCGTTACCAATTGAGTCAAAGAGCAAGTTCAGATATTTCGTCACGTTCATAGACGACTTTTCTCGACGTGCAGTGACTTATTTTTTAAGAAATAAAAACGAAGTCTTGAAATATTTCAAAAAGTACAAGGAAATCTCAGAAAAACAGACAGGCAAAGTTCTCAAATGTTTAAGGAGTGACAATGGAAAAGAATATGTTAATAAAGATTTTGAAGAAGAGCTAGACAATTACGGAATAACTCGGCAACTATCGTGTCCATACAGTCCTCAACAAAATGGGGTGGCAGAAAGATACAATCGGACTCTTCTTGATCTAGCTAGGTCGATGTTAATATCAGCTAATGCACCTAGATGTTTTTGGGCGGAGGCTGTAAATACAGCATGTTATATCAGAAATAGATGTACGACTAAATCTGGATTTGTTCCTGAAGAGTTATGGTCAGGTCGAAAACCAAGTGTCAGACATCTGAAACCATTTGGTTGTAAAGCCTATGTACATGTGCCCAAGGAAATACGAAGAAAACTTGATGATCGAGCCAGGACTTGTATCATGATGGGGTATGCCGGACCATCTAAAGGCTACAGACTATGGGATGAAGAGAAGGAGAAAATTGTGATTAGTCGGGATGTAATGTTTGAGGAAGATGAATTTCCTTACAGAGAACAAGGTATGAAAGACATCAACAATTACATAGACATGGATGTTGAACGTATTACTGAAGAAAAAGAAGTAACTATTGAACATGAAGGCATAAGACAACTGGAAATAGCAGATTTTCAGGAAATAGAGATGGTAGAAAACGAAGGAGTTCAAACTGAAAATAATGTTGTTTTAATAGAAGAAGAAGAAAGAGGAGACGAAGAGGCTAATCAAGAAAGAAATGAAATTGGGACTGAAAATTCGATAACTGAGGAACGTGAAAATGAAAATGAGAACTTGATGAATAACACAATGCAACTGAGGGATAGAAATAGGATAAATAAACCTCAAAGATACCCAGGGAGATACTGCTGCATTGGTAATTATATTGAAAATTTTGAACCAAAAACCTTCAAGCAGGCCATGGAATGCCCAGATCGTGAGTTATGGATTACAGCTATAAATGAGGAGTTATCATCACTGGAAGCAATGGGGGTATGGGAGTTGGCTGTATTACCACCTGAAAAATCCGCAGTTGGTTGTAAATGGATTTTTAAAGTGAAACTTTCTGCAGATGGGAGCATTGAAAGATACAAAGCACGTCTGGTTGCCCAAGGATTCACTCAACAAGAAGGAGTAGATTACAAAGATACCTACAGCCCAGTAATCAGTTTGCCAGCTATGAGGTTAATTCTGAAATTAGCAGTCAAGAAAAAATGGGAGGTACACCAGATGGACGTCAAGACCGCATACTTGAACGGAGATTTGAAGGAAGAGATCTACATGAAATTGCCTGAAGGCATTTCTTACCCTGACTCAGAAGGTAAAGTATGTAAGCTTCGGAAAAGTTTGTATGGTCTCCGACAGTCGGACAGAGCATGGTATGAAACATTAGATAAAAAGCTGCAAGAAGGAGGCATGGTGAAAAGTAAAGCTGATCCATGTATATATTATAAGAAGAAAGGATCATCAATGTTCATTATCTTGGTGTACGTGGATGACTTAATTTTAATAACATCCAAATCAAAAGAAATGAAAGATTTAAAAGCTATGCTTTCTAGACAATTTCAAATGAAGGATATTGGAGAATTGAACTACATATTGGGAATAGAAGTAAGAAAACTCAAGAATGGAAATATAACGTTGAACCAGAAGAAATATATTAAAGAGATATTGACTGATTTTAATATGTGGGAATGTAAACCAGTTCGGACTCCTATGGAACCCAATCAGCAGCTTAGCAAGTTGAATTGTCCGAAAACGTTGGAGGAAAGGCAAAACATGGAATTAGTCCCATATCGCAAACTGGTTGGGAAATTGATGTACTTGGCACAGGCAACGAGGCCGGATTTAGGTTTTGCAGTATCAAAGTTAGGCCAATTCGCATCAAATCCAGGAAAGATTCACTGGGAAGCAGGAAAACGTGTGTTGCGGTACCTAAAAGGAACAATCGACTACGAATTCACGATTGATGGAGAAGGAGAGGAGATTGTTGGATTTTCAGATTCAGATTGGGCTGGAAGTAAAGATGACAGAAAGTCGACGAGTGGGTTTGTTATAAAATTTGGAACTACTCCGATCTTATGGAAATCCAATAAGCAAACTGGAGTCGCACTTTCAACGATGGAGGCAGAATTTATTTCATTGGCTACCTGCTGCATGGAAATCAAATGGATTCAACAAATTTTAGACGACATCAAAGTGAATGTTAACGGGATTCCTCAAGTGAGGTGTGACAATCAAGCTGCTCTAAGTTTTGCAAAGGGGAACAATGTTAGCTCACACTCGAGACATATTGAAATCAAATACCACTTTGTGAGAGAGATGGTGAGAAACTGTCAGGTTGAACTTGACTATATCACGACCAGAGAAAACCCGGCAGATATGCTCACCAAACCTTTGTCAAGATACAAGAATGAAGAAATCAATTCAAGTTTAGGATTGAAGAAGAAGGAAGAGGAGAAGAGGGAATATGTTGGCATGAATCCCTGAATGAATGCCACATGATTTTTGTTTTGATTACCATTTTTGAAAAGTTGGTTGTCACTTGAGTTTGAACGAAGTTTGATTAAAACTGTGTTGTCAAATAAAACGTATAACAAAAATCCACGTTTTTCGCATTCGAACACAGATTTCTCCCCTAAATTCGGTTGTAAAATATTTTTTGATTATACCGTTGGAAACCTGAGATTTTGAGGATGTTTTTGCTGAAAACCGCATTGATGTTCCTCTACATAAAATTGGTGAAAATCTCTTGAGATTTCGTCTGAAAAAACTCGAAAATTGCAACGTTTTAAGTTTGGACTAGAAATAATCTAACTAGGTGCAAGGTTAAAAATGTGTGTTGTAGCTCATCTGATGGTAAATTTAATGCTCTTTTCAAAGGTGTAATCATATTTGAATTTCCACGAAAAATAAAGGAGCTATTGTCATTTTAGTGAGACAAGGTTCAACAAACGAGAAAATCTGTAAATTGGTAAAACTTGAAAAAACAAAGGGTTTTGTTGGAAATACCTTGTAGAATCGACCTCTGAAGTTTGGCCGTATCTTTCTCGGACACCCTGTAGATACCGAATTTATAAAATTATACCCATCAACCCAATTTTTGCACGGTTTTTCAGCGCGAAACGGTACAATTAAAGCTCCACAATCCCAAACTGGCATCTTCAAGCGTTTTGAAGGAGTAACTTGTAAACGTAAGAAGGCTGTTTGTCGTGCCAAGATCAGCTCTCCCTTAATAATAAAGCGATTTTCAAATTATCTAGTCAAAATCAGAAATCACATTGACATCATAGGTACTAAGTATCTGTCCAAAATCTTTCTTAGTACCAAATACAAGTTAACCATAACTTACTGACAAGATCGTCCTGATCAATCTCTTGTAAATTGCTAGTCTCTTCCAAAACCGCCTCCGACATTCGTCGTGGCAGAGCTTCGATGCCGGATCTCTTTCGCCATCCTGGATCTTCGATGAGGCTGTGTTTTCGGTGATGATGATGATGATGCCTCCTAAATTGAAAAATTATATAATTATTTCGGAAAATATAAAGAGCGGATAAAAATTATAACACAAATTTCTTATCCTTATAATGCCAAAACTTCGTCAAAAACTGTTGTTTTTGTATTTTGGAGAAACAAATGGCTATACTATGCACTGGAGTTCAGCCGAGAGGACTCTTTAGGAAGCCTCGAGTTTCGAAGTTGCATTGAACATTCCTAATGTTCAATTTGGAACGAATTGCGAAGTTGAAAATCTGCTGGGGAATAACTTCTCAGAGACTGGAGTAAATTATTCATTAAAAATGTAATTTTCTCGGTCCTATTATTTCGATTTGAAAACAAAAAATGGCGTAGTGCTCTTTTTTAACCATTCTAGAAAACCCTTTCGTGATGCTAAACTCAGAAAAGGTGACTCGAGGAGCATCCCTGTACTCGCTCTTTTCACACTATACTGGGTGGAGAGCAACAAATGGATTACAAAATGGGGAAAAACATACATTAATGAAAAATTACCAAACTTTCTACATATTTTTCCTTATGTTGATATTGGACATTTAAATTTGCATGGTTTTGAACATCGTATCCTACATGATGAAGGCAGACAAATTGCGAATGAAAACATGTTTGGTGGATTGCCTCGAGAAGCTGCTTTTCTTCTCTGACGAGACAGATTTCCAGCCCACTGGTTGCGCCAATAAGCAGAATATTCAATTCAATTAATTTATTTGCATTACAGAGATTGCCTCATATCGAGCCATCCAAAATTACACTGTGCACTCGTTGAGACTACAATCATTCTCACTGAACGAGTAGTGATATCAATGCTCCATAACCATACCTCAGCCATTCAGTCGACATAGTCAATTTTACGATAGGATATTTGTAATTTTCCCCCACTTTTGAAACTGTATTTTTCTTATTTTTATGAAGTTTTTCTTTATTGTTTCTACTGTATTACTCTACGAATCTATCTATCCATCTTTCTATCTACCAATCAATAATAATGTGGGGCGCAACTCTTAGCAATAAGTAGAATATGCGCTATTCGAGTGATGAGAATCCCAGGGAGCTCCACAGGAGGCATCTTCACTCTGATAAGGTGACAGTATAGTGTGCGATTTCGAGAAATGGAATAATTGGACAGCAAATATGACAATATGTCAATTGATTGGGAATGAGGTCTTCCGAAATAAAACTCCTCTTTTGCCGAGCTTTCGGTGAATTTATCACATTCCTCAGGGCTCGAAGGACGTTTCACCGGGTGAAAATCACACCAGCGTCAACCAATAAACCAGTAGTTAGAGATGCCACCATAACTGGGGAAAAATGAAATTCGGAATTATTGCAGGTAAAATGAAAACAAGGGGGAAATTTAAAACATCATTTCAGCTAAAAATATTGAGTAAAAATATCAGGAAGCACAGACTTGGGGAAACAGTGTTAATTGCTAGGAACAATTGGATCTTATTATTTCAAGGAAAATAACTGAACAGTTTCCATCAACTTATTATTGGACCATGATTAGGGAGTTTTTCTGGCCTGAATTGGATGATTGGAACTGGGCCACGTCTGGTTTCAGCAGGAGAGATTGATGGAGATTTTCAGAGTAAGGTACCCTGGGCTCCTCATCTCCCTGAGAGGCGATATGTACTGGCCAGTGCGGTCACCAGATTTTGGTCCCATGCGATTATTTCCTATGGAGTCAGATCTAAGGTTTATAATGAACGTCCCAGGTCCCTAGAAGCCCTCAAAAACAACATCTCAGACGAGTTCACGAAAACCTCAGAAAACGACTTGTTTGAGGTCTGTTCGGAGAAGCAGTCCTGAACAGTTCGGAGGGGTTTGGAGAAGCCCGGAGGAGTCCAAGCGCCTCTATCCCCTCCCCTTTCCAGTTCCGGTTTGGTTCTGAACTGGTTCCGAACTGCTTCTCCGAACAGACCATCAGTGTATTGATAGTGAGGGCTCCCATTTGTCAGATACGCTGTTTAAATTTCCAATACCTACATTATAAGGAGAGAAAAAATGTTGGTAATTTTTCATCAATAGGTATTTTTTCCGTTTTGTAATCCGTCTCCACCCTGTAGTTGAACTATTCCACCTTCCAACTATCACACAAGAGTTAACAAGACCAAAAACAGACTGAGAAGAGGATCCAGGTACAAATAGGGATGGCATATCGACTGAAATATATCGATATACAGATCGAATGATATATCGTCAATAAGATATCGATACCTTCGATATATCGGAGGAAATGTATCGATATTTCGATATATCGGAAGATTTACTTGGAAAAACGAGTTTAAGTAGGTAGGTGAATTTAATCGTTTTAAAACAAGACAAACATCATTTAGGAAGACATTTATCGACATATCGGAAGATAGGTATACTTGGAAAAACTTGTGGTCGAAAAATTCATGGTTTCAGAGCACTATCCGTAACACAGGGTTTTCGGGGGGAAAACTACGCTCCGTTAGGCGTGATCCTTCAAAATTGAAAATAATTGTTGTGAAAACCTGCTTCACTTTTAATCTAAACGCGGATCCATTCATTTTGGTTCAAGTCAAATAATTGAGCCCTGATCGACACTGTAGGTTAATTATTGTACACATAATGTTTGAGCTGAAGTCAACCTACCTACAAAATTTGGAATAAAATTACCAGATGTTTTACACAGGTAGTACGTACAGGCGTCCCTCATTATCCATTCATTTTAATATTAATTTTTATTCGTTGAAAACAAGTCGCGATATTGTGAGGGCCCAAGGGCACGCAGAGAGGGAAGTGTAGGGGGATGCCGGCAGATCGCGCGAGCTGGTACATTCGCGGTTTGGCCGACCTTCCTCACCCCTCACCCCAGAGCCAAATGAATTAACGCGAGAAACGACGGCGATGTCTTCCTCACCCTGCCTGCATTTCCGCCGGCCTCAGAGAAAAGCAGCGTAAGGGTTTTGCGGCTGGAGGACGGCAACGAGCTGAGGAAGAGGATTCCATTCGAGGGAGTAGCGTGATACGAGCTAGTGGGCTGCACCAGTGAATTTACCGCGAAAGTGGAATTGTGAAGAAAGTACTCTCAATGTGGGGAAGGAACTTCTGTTACTTGGGTAAGTGTCGTGTATCAGTGTCAGAAAATTCTGTGCCATTGTGGAGCTCGTTTTAAAGGGTCAAGGGCTGAAAGTACCCACTGATTTCGGGGATTCATTGTTATTTTGTATGAAGTATTTAGGGATAATATTGTCGGGGCTCAGTTATTTCTACTAGGGGATTAGACCCAATAGTACGGGGATTCATTGTTATTTTGTATGAAGTATTTAGGGATAATATTGTCGGGGCTCAGTTATTTCTACTAGGGGATTAGACCCAATAGTACGGGGATTCATTGTTATTTTGTAGGAAGTATTTAGTTAGGTATAATATTGTTGGGGACTCAGTTATTTCTACTAGGGGATTAGACCCAATAGTACGGGGATTCATTGTTATTTTGTATGAAGTATTTAGGGATAATATTGTCGGGGCTCAGTTATTTCTACTAGGGGATTAGACCCAATAGTACGGGGATTCATTGTTATTTTGTAGGAAGTATTTAGTTAGGTATAATATTGTTGGGGACTCAGTTATTTCTACTAGGGGATTAGACCCAATAGTACGGGGATTCATTGTTATTTTGTATGAAGTATTTAGGGATAATATTGTCGGGGCTCAGTTATTTCTACTAGGGGATTAGACCCAATAGTACGGGGATTCATTGTTATTTTGTATGAAGTATTTAGGGATAATATTGTCGGGGCTCAGTTATTTCTACTAGGGGATTAGACCCAATAGTACGGGGATTCATTGTTATTTTGTAGGAAGTATTTAGTTAGGTATAATATTGTTGGGGACTCAGTTATTTCTACTAGGGGATTATACCCAATAGTACGGGGATTCATTGTTATTTTGTATGAAGTATTTAGGGATAATATTGTCGGGGCTCAGTTATTTCTACTAGGGGATTAGACCCAATAGTACGGGGATTCATTGTTATTTTGTATGAAGTATTTAGGGATAATATTGTCGGGGCTCAGTTATTTCTACTAGGGGATTAGACCCAATAGTACGGGGATTCATTGTTATTTTGTAGGAAGTATTTAGTTAGGTATAATATTGTTGGGGACTCAGTTATTTCTACTAGGGGATTAGACCCAATAGTACGGGGATTCATTGTTATTTTGTATGAAGTATTTAGGGATAATATTGTCGGGGCTCAGTTATTTCTACTAGGGGATTAGACCCAATAGTACGGGGATTCATTGTTATTTTGTAGGAAGTATTTAGGGATAATATTGTCGGGGCTCAGTTATTTCTACTAGGGGATTAGACCCAATAGTACGGGGATTCATTGTTATTTTGTATGAAGTATTTAGGGATAATATTGTCGGGGCTCAGTTATTTCTACTAGGGGATTAGACCCAATAGTACGGGGATTCATTGTTATTTTGTAGGAAGTATTTAGTTAGGTATAATATTGTTGGGGACTCAGTTATTTCTACTAGGGGATTAGACCCAATAGTACGGGGATTCATTGTTATTTTGTATGAAGTATTTAGGGATAATATTGTCGGGGCTCAGTTATTTCTACTAGGGGATTAGACCCAATAGTACGGGGATTCATTGTTATTTTGTAGGAAGTATTTAGTTAGGTATAATATTGTTGGGGACTCAGTTATTTCTACTAGGGGATTAGACCCAATAGTACGGGGATTCATTGTTATTTTGTATGAAGTATTTAGGGATAATATTGTCGGGGCTCAGTTATTTCTACTAGGGGATTAGACCCAATAGTACGGGGATTCATTGTTATTTTGTAGGAAGTATTTAGGGATAATATTGTCGGGGCTCAGTTATTTCTACTAGGGGATTAGACCCAATAGTACGGGGATTCATTGTTATTTTGTATGAAGTATTTAGGGATAATATTGTCGGGGCTCAGTTATTTCTACTAGGGGATTAGACCCAATAGTACGGGGATTCATTGTTATTTTGTATGAAGTATTTAGGGATAATATTGTCGGGGCTCAGTTATTTCTACTAGGGGATTAGACCCAATAGTACGGGGATTCATTGTTATTTTGTAGGAAGTATTTAGTTAGGTATAATATTGTTGGGGACTCAGTTATTTCTACTAGGGGATTAGACCCAATAGTACGGGGATTCATTGTTATTTTGTATGAAGTATTTAGGGATAATATTGTCGGGGCTCAGTTATTTCTACTAGGGGATTAGACCCAATAGTACGGGGATTCATTGTTATTTTGTAGGAAGTATTTAGTTAGGTATAATATTGTTGGGGACTCAGTTATTTCTACTAGGGGATTAGACCCAATAGTACGGGGATTCATTGTTATTTTGTATGAAGTATTTAGGGATAATATTGTCGGGGCTCAGTTATTTCTACTAGGGGATTAGACCCAATAGTACGGGGATTCATTGTTATTTTGTATGAAGTATTTAGGGATAATATTGTCGGGGCTCAGTTATTTCTACTAGGGGATTAGACCCAATAGTACGGGGATTCATTGTTATTTTGTAGGAAGTATTTAGTTAGGTATAATATTGTTGGGGACTCAGTTATTTCTACTAGGGGATTAGACCCAATAGTACGGGGATTCATTGTTATTTTGTATGAAGTATTTAGGGATAATATTGTCGGGGCTCAGTTATTTCTACTAGGGGATTAGACCCAATAGTACGGGGATTCATTGTTATTTTGTATGAAGTATTTAGGGATAATATTGTCGGGGCTCAGTTATTTCTACTAGGGGATTAGACCCAATAGTACGGGGATTCATTGTTATTTTGTAGGAAGTATTTAGTTAGGTATAATATTGTTGGGGACTCAGTTATTTCTACTAGGGGATTAGACCCAATAGTACGGGGATTCATTGTTATTTTGTATGAAGTATTTAGGGATAATATTGTCGGGGCTCAGTTATTTCTACTAGGGGATTAGACCCAATAGTACGGGGATTCATTGTTATTTTGTAGGAAGTATTTAGTTAGGTATAATATTGTTGGGGACTCAGTTATTTCTACTAGGGGATTAGACCCAATAGTACGGGGATTCATTGTTATTTTGTATGAAGTATTTAGGGATAATATTGTCGGGGCTCAGTTATTTCTACTAGGGGATTAGACCCAATAGTACGGGGATTCATTGTTATTTTGTATGAAGTATTTAGGGATAATATTGTCGGGGCTCAGTTATTTCTACTAGGGGATTAGACCCAATAGTACGGGGATTCATTGTTATTTTGTAGGAAGTATTTAGTTAGGTATAATATTGTTGGGGACTCAGTTATTTCTACTAGGGGATTATACCCAATAGTACGGGGATTCATTGTTATTTTGTATGAAGTATTTAGGGATAATATTGTCGGGGCTCAGTTATTTCTACTAGGGGATTAGACCCAATAGTACGGGGATTCATTGTTATTTTGTATGAAGTATTTAGGGATAATATTGTCGGGGCTCAGTTATTTCTACTAGGGGATTAGACCCAATAGTACGGGGATTCATTGTTATTTTGTAGGAAGTATTTAGTTAGGTATAATATTGTTGGGGACTCAGTTATTTCTACTAGGGGATTAGACCCAATAGTACGGGGATTCATTGTTATTTTGTATGAAGTATTTAGGGATAATATTGTCGGGGCTCAGTTATTTCTACTAGGGGATTAGACCCAATAGTACGGGGATTCATTGTTATTTTGTAGGAAGTATTTAGTTAGGTATAATATTGTTGGGGACTCAGTTATTTCTACTAGGGGATTAGACCCAATAGTACGGGGATTCATTGTTATTTTGTATGAAGTATTTAGGGATAATATTGTCGGGGCTCAGTTATTTCTACTAGGGGATTAGACCCAATAGTACGGGGATTCATTGTTATTTTGTATGAAGTATTTAGGGATAATATTGTCGGGGCTCAGTTATTTCTACTAGGGGATTAGACCCAATAGTACGGGGATTCATTGTTATTTTGTAGGAAGTATTTAGTTAGGTATAATATTGTTGGGGACTCAGTTATTTCTACTAGGGGATTAGACCCAATAGTACGGGGATTCATTGTTATTTTGTATGAAGTATTTAGGGATAATATTGTCGGGGCTCAGTTATTTCTACTAGGGGATTAGACCCAATAGTACGGGGATTCATTGTTATTTTGTATGAAGTATTTAGGGATAATATTGTCGGGGCTCAGTTATTTCTACTAGGGGATTAGACCCAATAGTACGGGGATTCATTGTTATTTTGTAGGAAGTATTTAGTTAGGTATAATATTGTTGGGGACTCAGTTATTTCTACTAGGGGATTAGACCCAATAGTACGGGGATTCATTGTTATTTTGTATGAAGTATTTAGGGATAATATTGTCGGGGCTCAGTTATTTCTACTAGGGGATTAGACCCAATAGTACGGGGATTCATTGTTATTTTGTATGAAGTATTTAGGGATAATATTGTCGGGGCTCAGTTATTTCTACTAGGGGATTAGACCCAATAGTACGGGGATTCATTGTTATTTTGTATGAAGTATTTAGGGATAATATTGTCGGGGCTCAGTTATTTCTACTAGGGGATTAGACCCAATAGTACGGGGATTCATTGTTATTTTGTAGGAAGTATTTAGTTAGGTATAATATTGTTGGGGACTCAGTTATTTCTACTAGGGGATTAGACCCAATAGTACGGGGATTCATTGTTATTTTGTATGAAGTATTTAGGGATAATATTGTCGGGGCTCAGTTATTTCTACTAGGGGATTAGACCCAATAGTACGGGGATTCATTGTTATTTTGTATGAAGTATTTAGGGATAATATTGTCGGGGCTCAGTTATTTCTACTAGGGGATTAGACCCAATAGTACGGGGATTCATTGTTATTTTGTATGAAGTATTTAGGGATAATATTGTCGGGGCTCAGTTATTTCTACTAGGGGATTAGACCCAATAGTACGGGGATTCATTGTTATTTTGTAGGAAGTATTTAGTTAGGTATAATATTGTTGGGGACTCAGTTATTTCTACTAGGGGATTAGACCCAATAGTACGGGGATTCATTGTTATTTTGTATGAAGTATTTAGGGATAATATTGTCGGGGCTCAGTTATTTCTACTAGGGGATTAGACCCAATAGTACGGGGATTCATTGTTATTTTGTAGGAAGTATTTAGTTAGGTATAATATTGTTGGGGACTCAGTTATTTCTACTAGGGGATTAGACCCAATAGTACGGGGATTCATTGTTATTTTGTATGAAGTATTTAGGGATAATATTGTCGGGGCTCAGTTATTTCTACTAGGGGATTAGACCCAATAGTACGGGGATTCATTGTTATTTTGTATGAAGTATTTAGGGATAATATTGTCGGGGCTCAGTTATTTCTACTAGGGGATTAGACCCAATAGTACGGGGATTCATTGTTATTTTGTAGGAAGTATTTAGTTAGGTATAATATTGTTGGGGACTCAGTTATTTCTACTAGGGGATTAGACCCAATAGTACGGGGATTCATTGTTATTTTGTATGAAGTATTTAGGGATAATATTGTCGGGGCTCAGTTATTTCTACTAGGGGATTAGACCCAATAGTACGGGGATTCATTGTTATTTTGTATGAAGTATTTAGGGATAATATTGTCGGGGCTCAGTTATTTCTACTAGGGGATTAGACCCAATAGTACGGGGATTCATTGTTATTTTGTAGGAAGTATTTAGTTAGGTATAATATTGTTGGGGACTCAGTTATTTCTACTAGGGGATTAGACCCAATAGTACGGGGATTCATTGTTATTTTGTATGAAGTATTTAGGGATAATATTGTCGGGGCTCAGTTATTTCTACTAGGGGATTAGACCCAATAGTACGGGGATTCATTGTTATTTTGTATGAAGTATTTAGGGATAATATTGTCGGGGCTCAGTTATTTCTACTAGGGGATTAGACCCAATAGTACGGGGATTCATTGTTATTTTGTATGAAGTATTTAGGGATAATATTGTCGGGGCTCAGTTATTTCTACTAGGGGATTAGACCCAATAGTACGGGGATTCATTGTTATTTTGTAGGAAGTATTTAGTTAGGTATAATATTGTTGGGGACTCAGTTATTTCTACTAGGGGATTAGACCCAATAGTACGGGGATTCATTGTTATTTTGTATGAAGTATTTAGGGATAATATTGTCGGGGCTCAGTTATTTCTACTAGGGGATTAGACCCAATAGTACGGGGATTCATTGTTATTTTGTATGAAGTATTTAGGGATAATATTGTCGGGGCTCAGTTATTTCTACTAGGGGATTAGACCCAATAGTACGGGGATTCATTGTTATTTTGTATGAAGTATTTAGGGATAATATTGTCGGGGCTCAGTTATTTCTACTAGGGGATTAGACCCAATAGTACGGGGATTCATTGTTATTTTGTAGGAAGTATTTGGTTGGGGACTCAGTTATTTCTGCTAGGGGATTAAACCCAATAGTACGGGGATTCGTTGTTATTTTGTATGAAGTATTGCTCGGGATAATCTTGTGGGGTGAGTTAATCTCCTTTTATTGTATTCGTAGTCTATTGTATTTTGTTAGGTTCCCATATTCAGCCACCCTGCGGGGATAGAAGTTAACTTACGGTGTATTATCGTAGTTGCAGTTGCGTGTTGTTAGAAGGTGTCCTTCAATTGCTGTATAATTAAGATTTCTGGGAGAATAAAAGGGTGTCAAATTGGAACGCGCGTGTGTGTGAACTCTTTATTTGAATATCCTTACCCACTTGAGGGGCTCCCTTACAAATATTATCGGTAAATACATCGATATTGACCGATAATATCGGTTTTCTATTTTGATGTAAATGTATCGATATATTGACCTTAATCTATCGATATATTTCATATATCGATATATCGTTGCCATCCCTAGGTACAAACCTTTTCCCTACTTCGATATTATTATAAACTATAATTTATGAATGTTGCATGATTAAATCTATGTAACTAATATTTCTGTAGTTAGTTCCAGAACGAACTGTGTTTGTTTAGATCCGAGAAATTCACCCTTTGAAGGATGCAAACTTCATCGAATATTGATAATAAAGGAACATGTTATAAAACAATAACGAATTAAATAAATGATTGTTGTACCAGTGTTTCCGACGTTTTTTCTCTTGATCTCTCCGTAATTCTTCCGCTGCATCGTCATGCGGTGAGCCGGAGAGAGGATCGCTGGTCCTGTCTTCATCCAAGTCCGGAGAACCTAAGGAAATGACAACATTTCTGAGAAATCGCTAAAAACACAGTAGATATTAGGGGTAATAACCGCGGGGGATGTTGATGTTGGACAGTGCAAAAAGTACATGTTTTAAAAGAAATTGAACGTTTCCGTTGAAAAGAGGGTTTAGGGCGGAGTTGAACCTGAACTGCGATAAAGACTTCTCGTATTTCTCTTCATGTATACATGAAAATTATATTATTGTAACGGAACTACGGTTTAACTTTCACAGACTGAAACGTCTTTGGTTTTCATGGCCTTTACTTGTATATTTCGAAGAAACCAGCCATGAAAAGGTGAATAGAAAACGGAGTTTGGAAGAACGTTGTCTATTTCCACGAAAATAATGAGTTACAAGTTAAATCGATTTCGACGGTTAGGTCATCATCAGTAACAAATGTAATGTCATACATCTATATTCAGTAGTTCTCCAATAAAGTGACGTGTAGGAAAACCCAGAGTGGCATGAGTCATCGCCAACACTGACGAGGCGAGGAAGGGAAAGAATCATCTGATGTCACCTTTTTTCCACTCTCCCCTCACCATACTAACTTGAGTATATGAGCCACACTGAGGGGTCTTCCTACATGCATTCGTATCTCGTCTATCCGACTTATCATTTCTTGTCTTACCTAAAGCCCCAGTTCTTCCGAGGGAACGATTTGCCCCATAAAGGCACCGAACCTCTAGCTTCCCTTAGGGCCCTCTTCAGAACAGTAGGTCTGACTAGGTAAATGTTCCGCCTCCCGCCAGTGAGTCTGTTATCAGACGCCGAGGTTGTCGGATAGATCTTGACGCAATTGTCAATACTGGTCGGCTGCGAGGCGCCGCAGATGGAGTGCTGAATCCCTAGTCTTTTAGGGATCAATTTCTCCATTGAGTAGGATTCAGGCTAGGAACAATTCAGCGCATCGAGAGGGGCATCGCCCTCACTCGACAACACGCAGAACACAACAATCAGTAACAAACAACAACAGTTATTGTTTGTTACTGAAGATGACCTAACCGTCGAAATATATTTAACTCGTGACTCATTATTTTCGTGGAAATAGACAACGTTCTTCCAAACTCCGTTTTTTATTAAAATGGTTTTCCACAATCTCGAGGAGCATCAGCGTTCTAGATTCTAGAACGCGGCCCGCAGGTGCTTCACGTGCTTCCTAGCGACACTACGGCGAATCTCTCAATTGTCTAATTAATGCTCTCTGATGACTAGACGTAGGTGTCATACCGGAGCTAGTTCTCCCTGGCCCCACGAGGAGCGCAGGATAATTGGGATGACCGATGTTACCGATAATTGGAGCAAAGATAATGAAAAACAAAGACAAACTGATAATGAAATGAAATGAAATAATGAAAAACAAATAATGAAAATGAAATAATGAAAATGAAAATAATGAAAATTGGAAATTTAACGCTTTTTTTAAAGGTGCAATAAGATTTGAATTGGCGTGTGATTTAAGGAAGTTACGGCCATTTCAGTTTAGTCAAGTCGATAACACGAAAAAAGCAGTTTGCCGTAGTGTCGCTAGGAAGCGTGCGCGCAACCCGTGTTCTAGATGCACCTACAATCTCGTCGCGAGTGACTTTATTCGTAGCATGAAAAGGTATGTGCTCGCATTACACGCTGTAGCCACATTTATGAGGGCCAAACAGTAGCTGTTGTCGTCCTTTGGATTCGGAACATGAAAACTTCTTCTTGATTATGAAAACAATTAAATCATCAACTAAGGAAGTAGTGGTTGGAGGGCTCTACACTCCTTTCACACTGAACACCCAGTTGTTTTCACTTCTGGAAAGGATTACTAAGGTATACTGGAGAGATAGGTAGTCTTGAGGGGGTCTCAGTCGGTCGCCGTTTGTTCCTCGTTCCGGGTTAGTATAATCCCTCAAAAACTGGCGCTCAAAATGTAAAAGTTGTACCTAAATTTGAAATTTTCAATTTTTTTCGACCAATAATTGCCAGCGAAAACCGTTAATTCACTGACTTAGACCCCCTTAACCGGGTGCAGGTGCCATTTAGGTCTTATTTACGTCACTTTGGTGATTGGTAAACTCTAGAAGCCGTTCAAGCGCCCAACCACCCCAACCCTCGCAATGTGATCGTGATTCTTGACAGAGAACAACAATAATGACAAGTCCCTTTCACAATTGCAACGGTATTTTTGTTGCTAAGTTTAGGATACTATAAACGACAAAATCTTGTACGAAATTCAAATATAAAATGAGATATTTACACCACTGGATAGGTAGAACATCAAATCGGAAAATAATGAAGGAATCAAACTACTTATTCAAAAAAAAAAGTTACAAAAAAGTGCCTACAGAAACATGAGAGCTACATCAACAAGCAAGTGTTATTGAGAGCCAAAATTAGCAAACTACGCTTTCCAACATCTACTGTTGGCCTACATGGAGTGATGGGGAGTTTCGACATGGAACACGATTGGTAAATGTATTTGGAAGGATCCCAACATGATGGAAAGCACAGTGTGAGGTTCATGCTATCCAGAAAGACTCGGATTTCGATAAATGAGAAGCTATAATATAAATAGAACTATGGTGCAACATACAATCCGATGTTGAGGGGAAAACACTGGCAAACTTGTGGGGGATGAAGGCAGCACTACGAAATCAGAAGCTATAGGTCTCCCACAGAAACTTTGCATCCCTTGGGCGCATTCTTCTGGAGAACATAGAACTACTTATCTCTTATCATCAAGAAGATTCCCGTGCGTACGATCATTTTTCGGGAATTTATCCCCTAAGAAGTGACATGATTGCCCTCCTACTGCAGATTGAAGTTCGTGCATTTCCGAAATTGAAATTTCGTGGCACTACACGAACATCAAATTTTTCACGTCTCCAATATCCGTGTCAAGGTATCACCATGGAAGGTTGACTCGATCGTTATAGTTCGCGGATTCGCCACCTAGGGGGCGCCACACGGATGCAAAGTTTCTGTGGTAGACCTACAATAATTATAATAATAATAATAATAATTTCTTTATTTGCCAAAAACACAAGCATTACAGGCATGTAGGGCAATTGACAAAGTCAGATAATTTAAATATCACATAGAGAAAAACTCGTCAACAGCATACAGTTCCCTCTCCACCAGATACCTCTTAATAGATCTCTTGAAGGTAGGTCCTGGGGCGTCCACAGTGCAAACCGAAGATTCCAGTCGCGACACGTAGAAGTTCCAAAGCCAAACCGCACTAAACTCCACGCTTCTCTTATAGAACTCCAGACAATGGTCAGGGACTTGCAGTAAGTGCGGTGTTCGGGTGCTATAACCATGCGTAAATGCATGCATCCGCCGAATCTCGGGGCCCTGGTGAATGAACAGCAATGCTTCCAAAACAAACAGCGATGGCAACGTAAGCAAGCCTTCCAGGCGAAATTTTCCTCTGCAGGATGAGCGCGGTGCCACACCCAGAATTATTCGCAAGGCGCGCTTCTGCATTCCGAAGACCTTAGTCATGTTGGATGGGTTGTTCCAAAACAAAATCCCGTACGATGCTTTGGATAGGAACAGTCCAAAGTAGACTGATCGTAGGGTCCGCCTAGATGATAATGGCCGAAGCTTTCGGATGCAGAAGAGTGTGCTGCTGAGCCTATGCAACAGCTCTGCCACGTGTGGGTGGAAAGATAAAGTTGCGTCAAGGTCAACCCCCAAGAATTTAGTCTGACTGCATGAAACTATTTGCTGTTGGCCCAGATGAAAAGTGGCAATGGTCTCTTTGCCTCGACCAGTATGGAAGACGATACACTTCGTCTTGCTTTCATTGAGTATGAGACCATTTTGATCCAGCCAGCTCTTCAGGACTAAAAACTTGTCCAGCATGAAGGAGATGCATTCATTCAGTGTGGAGCCTTTAATAAGAAAGTTAGTGTCATCAGCATAATTGATGACCATACAGTTGGCATCCTGGTGTACAAGAGGCAAAGTTTTTTCCTATCCTGGAGTACAAGAGGCGAGTTTTTCTCTATGTGATATTTAAATTATCTGACTTTGACAATTGCCCTACATGCCTGTAATGCTTGTGTTTTTTTGGCAAATAAAAAAAAAAGAAATTATTATTATTACTAGATCTATAGGTGAACCCAAATGCACAGAGAGAAAATCCGATTTCAAATGAAGGGTTTCAAGGCCTTGACTTTAAGTAAGAACGAGGTTTCTCAGTTCTGTGTCAAGTGACTACGATTTCAAAAATCTTATTTTATTTCAGTACAGCAGTAACTCTATTTCATCCATTTCATCAATAACTTTTAATCATTTCATCAATTTCAGTATTTTATTTCAGTACAGCCCGCATTTTAGTAGTTAATTATGTACACCAGAAGGAGTGTCATGATTACACTCATATTTCTTAAAGGAAGTTACCCTTGGAATATCAAATAATAGTGGAAAATGTTACCAGACCATTTCTGGTGACATTGAGGGGCCCAGAAAGTCCTGCTAAACGTGCATTTGAAGAAGCTAACCTTTAAATTATGAACCCTTGGAAGAGACATTATCCAGGAACAAAAAAACCCCGTACAGCAGATTCGTAGTCACACATCTACTTCATCTCAGTTATTAACAGGGCCCGCATGTTTAGCGTCCTTGAAGATGATTTCACAGTCGACGGTTTGCTTTAACTCCTACCTTGTTCGATAATTTTTTATGTCTACTTAATCAACGGTGTTCTACATAAAAACGTCAGATATATCTGTAGATTTATTGATTTCCCTAATTGTTCGAAAAAACACGTCTCACGTGAATTTGAAATTGTGGAAGTGAGAAGAGAAAAATAGCGTTTACGTCATTTTACAGGAAAGCCTTCAAATGAAATTCCAGATGCAAAGTGTTCTGTCTTAAATGACAAAAAGCAAGAAAGCGAAATATTTAACTAGGTCTCTCAATACATGTAACCAATGCGGAGGTTTGTTCCAATCGTGCAGTGCAAATAAAAAAGTTCAGTTCTTATAATCAGGTCTTTCCATCGAATCCAAGAAACTTTTGAGAAAAAAACTGCATGTTCCAACATATAGCATACAATTTTGGAGGTATAGAAGGTCTGTTAGGGTAAGTTCACACAACAGTCCCTGGACTGTGAAAGTTATCTCATTAACCCTAATTGGACCATGGTGTCACTAGTGTAACCGATAACATCTCAGAAACTCCACAGATGTCCTAGTGTCACCGGAGTAACCAAAATTAATTTACAATTTTAAATTTAATGGGCAACTGAATTTTTTGTGGGCTATTGGGTGTCTCAAAATAGAGTTATGACAAAAATTTCCAAAGAAATCGATGACAAAATTTTCAATTTTTTTGTTATAACATCATTTTTTGACTTTCAATAACATACAAAAAATAGTTCAAAAAATTCAGCTCATTAATTTGTAAATAGCAATTCAAGTATAGTTAATCTGATACACCTTGGGACAGCTGTGGAATCTCAAAGATTTTTTTCGGTGACACTAGTGACACCATGGTCCAATTAGGGTTAAAAAGTAAAGTTGTGCTAGACCATAAACTCTTGTGGAACAAGCTCCTATATATCGTATATCGAGTATATCCTAAATAAAGGAACACGAGCATTATGGGCTTGTCACAGAATGCTCGGAAAAACATGGGGTCTAACGCCCAAAATTACCTCCTGGTCATACAAAGCAATTGTCAGACCCATGGTCACCTATGCCTCAGTAGTATGGTGGCAAAAAAACAAACCAGGCTACATCTATGCTCCAGCTAACCAAACTACAAAGGCAAGCATGCCTTGGTATATCTGGAGCAATGAGTAGAGGCCAAGTCAGGCCAGCAGTGGCCCTGACATTATGTCAGAGAGAATGAACTATTACCTACCCTTTAGAGTGATCATTAATGATCGTGAATGCTGGAAAAGAGGCATGCCTCAATATGAACCAGGTTCACTTCTGTGGTACACAGATGGGTCTGTGATGAATGGAAAAGCTGGCCTAGGGATCAAAGGCCCACATTTCAGCCTAACTAAACCCCTAGGAACAACAGCGACCATTTATCAGTCTGAAACCCATGCCATATAAATATGCGTACAAGAGATCGCCAAAAAACGACTCAAAGGTGCGAGAATTTACATAATGTCTGATAGCCAGGCAGCGCTAAAGGCCATTGCAGCCTACTCAATAACATCAAGGCAAACCTGGGATTGTCTGGACTCCCTGAAGGCTGCGGCTGGGGGCAGTAAGTTAACTTTGCTCTGGGTCCCTGGCCATGAAGGAGTAGATGGCAATGAAGAAGCCGATCGTCTCGCTAAGCAGGGGTCGGAATCCCAATGTTTTGGTCCTGAACCCCTACTCGGGGTTACTAAGAGCTTCATTACTCAACAGGTCCAAAAATGTGAGGACAGCAAGAGAGCTGCGTACTGGCGCAACACTCCAAAGCAGAGGCAAGCCAAGCAGCTAATCACCATCTCTGAAAAAAGAGCAAAAGCTCTGCTGTCGCTAAGGAGGAAGGACCTTCGCACTCCTGACTGGCCATTGCCCCCTGAGATACCATCTCAACAAGATGGGCAAGGCCAGGACAGTTGAATGTCGGCTCTGCTGCGAAGGAGTCGAAACAGCAGCACAAATCCTCTGTGAGTGTCCAGCTGTAGCATCTACCAGATTCCGGCATTTCGGTAAGGGTACTCTTGTCCCGGCCGAAATTGCTCGGGAAACGCCCGAAAAACTTCTTCACTTTGTGAAAGAAGAGGTTTTCAAACGGGCACTTAAGTGAAAAAGGGAATCCTGTCACAATAGATCAAACTTATGGTCTAAGTGACTAAGGGCTTGCCCCGTCCCAATAACAAAACAAAAACAACCATTTCAGGTTGGATTTTCGTCCGACTGCCATTCCTGACATCGTGCATTAGCTGTCTTCCAAAGGGAAGATCAGAATTTGTGAATCATGGCTTCCCATTGCTTCACCGCCATGGGTGTTGACGAGGGGGGCAGCGACCCCCGGATGCACAAAAACCAAAGCTGCGAGATTTGAACGCACGATTCCCAACAGTAGTCGGTTCGTAAGTTATGTCGTTAGAACATTTGGATGAAATTATATTCTGAAGGACTGATGGCTAATCAGACGCTATGTAGTAAACCATACGATAGCCAGGGACCAGAAGTTAAGCTATCAC
Organism: Apolygus lucorum; assembly: GCA_009739505.2. Classification (NCBI taxonomy): domain Eukaryota; kingdom Metazoa; phylum Arthropoda; class Insecta; order Hemiptera; family Miridae; genus Apolygus; species Apolygus lucorum. The sequence goes on along the minus strand of CM019170.2, from coordinate 2,812,778 downwards.
AGTCTGTACAGCAGCATTCTGTGGAAATACTTCTATCTACATTCTCAACACATTCAATCAGGCATAGACGTGAATTCAAACGTAACTTTCATTGGGAGAATAAAACCTGCAGAAATGAGTAATTTTATTGAAATTATTTGAATGGATGCTGCAGTATCTACACATTTTCCATGCAACGTTGGCGGCACCTATGGTTTCACACTCCTTTGGATATTTTCATTCTCAAAGGAAACGCTTTTAAATGATCTAAATGGTAATATAGTTTATGAGCAGAATTCGGCTGCAAACCGATTGCACACTGATTGGAACAAACATCTAAAGTGTGGGAGGTATCGTGCGAGAGCTACAGACATCGTGGCAAAAATACGGATAATTCCATCAGACCTGAAAGTTGAGGCTCGTTCTTAGCTTCTTTTCGGTTATAGAAATCACGTTTTGTTCAAGTTATTTGATGCAAACGTGAAGGCCGTAAGATCCTCCGTAACTTGAAGAGCTACATTCTAACGAGTATTCTTAACCGAAAACAAGCTATGTAAACTTGATGAGGTGCTAAGTGCTAGGAGAAGCGAGTGAAAAAACTATTACCTGGGGGCTGTTTACCTATATCAAACTGTACCCTCCGGTCTGGAGAAAGTTGGATATTGGTATCTCTGGTGGACGCCCTCTCGGACACGGTAGGCGTATCGTCGGAGAGGACTCCAGTTTCTTCGGGCGAGAGTTCCTCTTCGTCGTACACGGGGCTCCGGATGCTGAAACCATCGATGAAGGTCAGCAAATTGTTCGAGACAGAGTCAAAAGATGTTTTAGATCAAGATATGTTTGGAGAATCTGAGAAAGATGCTGCTGCCCATCCACTTGGTAGCCTTTATATTGTCAACACACCTTGGATGAAATTCATTCAGTCATCTTCTGATAGGTTGGAGGGACTTCTTCAAGTTTAAAGCTGACTTATACAGGGTGTCTACACTTAAGTTGGGCAGAACTTCAGGGTTCAAGCGACCCAATGATGATACTTCTGAAGAATTCTGACTGCTAGAAAGTGGAGTTTTCTAAGAAATAACCGAAGATGATCACAGAAAAGAACCTCCGAACTCAAGGTATGAACTTTGCAATGTTGTTTGAGTCTCATAAGATTGGGGTTTAACATGACACAGATAAGATGATGCTTTTATTGAGAAGAAAGATGTTACTTTATACTCACTACCATATCTATGTTGTATCATCAAAAATTAACTTCCCTCGATCTGGGATCGATCTCCTATCGTTCCGATTCTGAATCGGAGCTCCTACCACATGATCTAAGGAAGCGAATGGACAGAAATGCGAAGCGGTCACAACATCCCCCCCCCCTGTTAGGAAATCTTAGGTACTCCGTTACCTAGTCAGGGAGGTGAGAGGCAGCTTTGGCCAGCATTTTCCAACACAGTGAGAACGCGCTATTTTTGACTGGCTTCGGAGTTTTTGTTAATCGTTTTAGGGACTTCGTCGCCCTCGGAGGACGAGTTCAAAATGATGTTTCGCTTGAGCAATTGGAGTACTTCAGGATGGCAATCGCTGAAGGTGTACGAAAGTGGAGGGGAATCGGAAAATATTAGTGCCAATCCCGTCAACCCTAGGCCACAACCCAGCTCGAAGACGCGTTTGAAGTGGAAGTGTTCCTTGTTCCTGATTCCCCAGTTGGCGAGAGCGATCCCAGCCTGCCAAGTGTGCAACCCTGTTGTTCCGTGAGCGAGGAAATTTCTGCTTTCTTGAATGGTGATGAAACGTTTGCCCAAAGGAAAATGTCGGTAATGAAGCTCGCTGTCAGTCTCAGGCTCTGCGAGCAATGCCACCAAACGTTCGTAAGCTGCGTCGTGAGTCAATCCTCTTTCTTCCACAGAGTTCAGAAACTGCTTCAAAAACGCTTTTCGAAAAGTCGGTTTCAATGGGTATTTCCTGACAGTCGGATGGTCAACCGTCAGTGACAATAATTTGTCAATGTGAGCTTCGGAGCTTGAAAATTCCAATTCCACAAGGTGCGCTAGAAGTTCCTCCCAGCTAAAGCATTTCAGTTCAGCACCAGAACAAAATTTGTGGCAAAAGTCTATGAGAAGAGCACAGAATTCGCTTCCTTAGCTCAGTGGTAGGAGCTCCGATTCAGAATTGGAACGATAGGAGATCGATCCCCGGTCGAGGGAAGTTAATTTTTGATGATTCAACATCCACGACTATTGAGAATTTTACGTGCGAAAAATGAAAGTCTTCTTCGAAAAATCCACTTTCTAGCAGTCAGATTTATTCGGAAGTATCACTATTGAATTCAGCGTGAAAAATTACGTAGGAAATGATACGAAACTCGTCATGTCATCTTGAGATCTGACAGTTTGAGCTGTTTTTTTCCGACGAGTGCTCATCGAAATGAGCAGGAATTTAGAGTAAAAACTTCGATAAAAAAGTCAAATTTCGAAAAAATTAAAGTTTGCTTTTGATTTGATTTGTTTAAGATATTTTATTGATTGTTAAAAGATTTTGGATTTGGACTAGGTAGGTTGGAAATTTAACGCTCTTTCCAACGATACCCTCAAATTTGAGTTTACTTGGTAAATAACAGGAGTTATAACAGTTTTAGGGCGGAATTCACAGTCATTCCTCAACGCCGAGGAACTCCTCCAGGAGGCGATGAGGAACCGTCGCATGCTCTGCGCTATTCACAGTCATCATGTTGAGGAAATCCTTGAGGAGTTCCTCGAGTCGTATGACCATTTCCTCAGCGTCGTATTCACAATCCTAACTCGACGTTGAGGAAATCCTTGAAATCGGCTCAAAAGGAGCAGAATATCGAGGTACATGAAAAGGTCCCTCAAGGAGTTCCTCAACACTTTTTTTTGTTAACTATCGGGTTGGGTTACCCACTTTTTTCCAATTTTCTGTAGTCAGAATCCGTACATAATGCTTCAATATTCATAATTGAAGGCCTTGCTCAAAAAACGAGCTATATGCATTTTTTCTTTTTTGTCAATCAGCCTATCCTAGACTACTAGGGGAGGGCACTCCCTACACCTCTCTACACTCTGCTGTAAGGACAGTTGTATTCTGTGGTCCAGAATCGTCAGAAAGCTCTCAAAACTGAATTTTTTCGTCGGCCTTAAATATGTATTAGATACCTCCTGAAAGTGCCTTTTCTTTTCCCCCACCATTGATTACAGGACGTTGGTTAATAAATAAAGCACTAGAAAGAAGAACATTTCCAAAATCCTCACATACCAAGTCTTTCTTGCAATTTCACTTATTCAGAACTACCAGGTTGACGCAAAAACGATGTTTTTTCAACTTGATTTGTTTTATCGAATTACGAACATCCCAACCTGTCCATTATACAATATCATGAGTATCCAGACTCAGCTGAGAAATCATCTCAAAACCCCGCAGAAGTAAATCCAAGATCTGAACTACGTACAAACCTTGTAGTGATGGCTAGTGGTGGGGATGATGATATTGTGTCGATATCCGGATTGAGTCCTTGGAAGCTTTTCCGAACCATTCCAATCTGCAAAACATTCAAGATACGATCAATACAAGCATTGGGATCGTCAATAGTTTAAAAAAAATTAACCTTTTGGCCGATTCCCGACGAAAATCATGGACTCCATACAAAGAAAGGCACTCACGAACAATTTGCAAACGTAGGTTGGTACCTGTCTCGTAAGTATAGGTTTCCATCGGAATTTAACAAAAGTGTATTAAACATCTATACAAACATAAAGTTGGGAAAGTATACAAGCAAAGATGAAATATTTTATTCTGAGTGGGTTACGTCACTATAATATATAGCATTATCAAACTGAATTAATCCTTTCGCAAACTGAATTAAACTTTTCGCAATTTGATTTAAACTTTTTGCAAACTGAATTGAACCTTTCACAATTAGAATTAAACTTTTCTCAAACTGAATTAACCCTTTCACAATTGGAATTAAACCTTTCGCAAACTGAATTAAACCTTTCCCAATTACAAGTGAACCTTTCATAAAATTAATCCTCTGCACCAAACATGATCAGAGGACATAAGAGTGAGTGAAGTTCCTAAAACAATACCTTATCTGTGGACGGTCAATATCTTCCCTGTGGATGGTCAATTACTCCCTTATGAACTGACAAACTTTCATTGACCTTCACTGTGTAGAGTCACCCTTCCCTTCCCGTCAACATTCTCGTCATAAAAGTGTTTTTTTCTATTTTTGTTTTGTTTTGTGAGGAACATTGTTGTGGTGATGAGCAACAGCGATTCAAATATTAGTTCTGTGAGTATTGCTGAATATTGTGAGTATTGCTGAATATTGCTGAGTATTGTGAGTATTGCTGAACGCTCGAATTCCTTGAAAATCCCGTTGAAAATGGACATGTATCTCGTACTTCCTGCAGCAGCTACAGGCCAACCCCTCCACTGACCTTCCACTTTCTTGAAAAATCGGACTATTCATGTGATAGTTTACTTTAGAACATTGACTTATATATATTAATAGCTTAACGTGTTTATTTATTAAAAATTTATTAAATTGTTTGTTTATTGCGAAAAGTTTAATTCAGTATGCGAAGAGTTTAAATCAAATTGCAAAAAGTTTAATTCAGTTTGCGAAAGGATTAATTCATTTTGTGAAAGGATTAATTCAGGTTACTAAAGGTTTAATTCAGTTTGTTGAAGGTTTAATTCAGTTTGCTAATGCTATAGATAGAAGGAGTCGGAGGGTGCATACTTCTTTTCAAGGTGGAAGAAAAAGCTTGGGAACATAACTTACAATTGGATAAAATTTACGTACAAAACTGGATAGGTAGGTACTAAGTGAAAAATCCATGATAATTTAGTAGCCATCACTTTTTTTAAATCATCGACTTCAATACTTCTCTCAATAATTGATCACAAATAAGCATGCATTTTCGATTTCACAACATTCTTCGCGTATGTTTTCATGAACTTTTGAGACGAAATGAAGTGAATGAGACTAAACAAATGAAATCTGAAAATTGCCCGGTCCGATTCTTCGGTTATCAAGTATTTCTGCGTGGTTGAAGTATTTTTGTGGGTCCTTTAGCTGACGAACATCCTGATTCGAAGATTTATCAAGACCTATTATCTTGTTCGTGAATCATATTCTTGATCAGTTCCTATGTAAATACGAGTATAATAATTTTCCTTTTGTTTTCCGGTTAATAATAAAGACAAATACATGATCAATGCCAAGATTTTTTTTTTTTTTTTTTTCAAACTTCAGTATAACTTTATTGGGCAAATGCATTGCAGTTTGGCCATAATAAAAAAATATAACAAATAGACACATGGAACATGGGAAGGAGTTGAAGTCCATTGAATTTCTCCTCTAAATAATAAAACATTGGAGTATGATAGATGAAGTGTAGATTTAAGTTTTGGTTTATTATTTTCAATAATAAGCCTTTGGAATCGAGCAAGAAAAAAAAATTTAACCCCTCCTCAAAATTTGATGTTTTACGTTTCAAGGTACGTAGAATCCGAAAATCGAATAAAAAATGTCCGTCCGTCCGCCATACGCGGCACTTTTCTTAGCAATACTGGACCGATTTGGTTCAAATTTGGTATATGGGCTCCATTTGGGGTCTAGTTGTGCCCCGAAGCTTTTGGTTGATGTAGGTCACTTCTAAGGGGTAAAAATTAAGGGTTGAAATTTTCAAGAGTGCCCTAGCTCTGTGACGAGCCGTCACAGCAAGTCATGTCCACACTGCCACCGGCCATCCCGAAGCTGAGGTTGAGGAGAACGCTTCCATGCAGCGACGACAGCATGGAAGTAGAGGTCCAGACTGAACCACCAGGCGGCAGCACCAGACGGGCGAGCGCCGGGAAGTGACTGAGTGGGAGGGGATCCAGAGAGGGGGGCACGACTGGGAGCGACGCCATTACCAATTGCCAGTCGTGTCTTGATCGAGCCACTCGCCACAACCTTTTTGTATTAGAGCCCACCCTGCGTTGAAGCCGTGTTCCGGGTCGAAGGAAACGGTGTACCGAGTCAGTTGAGAACATTGAGAAGTGAAAAGTGATTTGCCAGTTTGTAATTAGAGCCACCTGATTGAACATTCAGCAACAGCAGATTTGATCATTAGAGACTATTGGTGAACGATACGCCCTCCCGAAGTACTCTGGACAAAGAAGCTGGACAACCCTCGCAGCCCCAACGGACCTCCCAACGGATTCTCCCTTAAACAAAGATATACCGGTAACCTAAAATCAATTGTAATTAGTTTATTTGTTCCTCCTAGGTTTTTGTTCCTATTTTTCTTGTCGTTGTCCATAGGACCTTTTGCTTTCTTAGAATCGAGTCGTGTTCCGGGTCACCACGTGGTCACGGACTTGGAGGTCATCCCCCTCAGGGCCCTCAGATTTATATTCATTACTTGTTCTAATTGAAAGGGTATCTTAGTCCCTAAGTACTGATTATCCTTTATTACAACTTTATCGAACAATTACCTGAAAATTATACAAAGTTATATCTCGTTGCATAACTGTGGTTGTTATCACTCATACTCACCCGATCAATTTCCTGGTGCAAATTTGAAACAATAATTAGTAACTTACCTGAAAACACTTACCTGAAGAAGAGTAGTTGGAGTCGAAGTAGAGTCACCAAAGTACCTAAAGAGCTTAACTCACTTACCTTGGTCTTGCAGAATCTCGGAGAACCTGAAACAAAAGACAAAGTTAAATCAATAATAATATTCAAATTATTACACAATAACGAAAAAGGTAATAGAGATATTTCAGAACATACTTACCAAGGTAATAGTGACGAGAGTAGGCATCTTTCGGTAATCTCTAAGGAGATACCTAGTCGACGCTACCAACGCCATCCAGTTCCGACTCATCCCAGCTACCTGTAGAAGTAACGGTAAGTGAAACCAAGTTCATCTAGTCATAAGCGCAGAGGCATTGTAGTGGTTAATTTTTCAAAAGCCAAACAAATTTCTCGGCCATTGCTGTGCGTAAAAATTCACCATTACAATTTGGTGGCACGCGGTGTGATTTTTGGTAGGTTTCGACTATCACGAACCTTCAGTTCGGCCCTGTGCTTGACTAGTATAGGACCGCCCAGGAGATTGATCAGAGTATTGTAGGAACATCATCTTGTTGATTGAATCCACATTGCTAGAAATATTGTTCTTTTGTATTGTATACTTGAAGAAAAATTACGATTGTAAAGACGTTGTTTTTGTTATAAAAACAAGGAATACGGCCGTAGACATAAAACCACCCATGAGCGGAGGAAAAGAGTGAGAACGAGCGTGCGAGAGATCAGGTTGTTCCCGCGGCGTTTTCCGTTGAGATTCGGGCGGACCGTCGCGTGCCGGGTCCTCACTGTTCGGACGATCCGGGTCGATCTTCTCGTAGGTTCCAGAAAGTTCTAGACCAGACCGTGTCGGGACGACTCTCGAGCGGGTCACCAGGTTTCGGGTCAGCGATCCGCAACACCGGTTTCGAGTCAGCGGGTCGCGAACGTAAACACGTTCAAGAACCGTTGTTCCTGAGTCAAAGGAACGACTCGAAACGAACTGCGCCGAAACTCGGACAAGTACAAAAACTTGTTCCTGGATTGGAACAGCCCTGCCCCGGGTCGCGTATCGGTTCGGAACCACTGTTCCGGGTCGGTGAACGGTTACGAAACATTCGTTCTCACACGATTGTAGAACCTAGACCAACGACGAAACTGAACGGTTTCGTAAGAAATAAATCCCGATCTGTGACAAAGTGAACTATATTTTGTTTATATAGATACTACTGTGCGTACCGTTTTTGTTTTTTTTGAAATTATCTACCATGGCTGAAGGAGGAGACGCTGCAACCATATCCTTCGAAATGATGGAGGCTGTTACCGCTGCCATGGCGCAGATGGGAAACTTCTTCGCCTCACAAAAGGGAGTCCCGAAACCCGAAGAGCAGGGTGCTGGACTTCCAAGATCATTATTCATGGAGGTGGACGTATGGAATCCCGATGAAGTTGGATGCATCTCGGCGCAGCAATTCTTTTCGGAGGTGGAGCAGGCTACCGTCACCCTAACGCAGGAGCAAAGGGTACAATTTCTAAGAGCGCGGCTAAAAGGGGGAGTCAAGAGGTTCCTATCGGAAGCCACAGGTGAAACACCCTACGACCACCTGAAAGCGCGCATCCTCCGATGGTACGGGAGGGAGAACCCCGAACAAGCCAATATCAAGTTATGGACAACCAAGCGTCTAGTTGGAGAGCCCTTCCGGAAATATGCAGAGCGCCTGATGAAACTGGCGGCATGTGCGGTCGAAGCGGAGGAGAACCTTCCTCCGGAGCAGCGACCAGAATGGGTACGACAAAAGACCCTACGAGCCTTCGTCCGGGGGGTGGATAAGGAAGTCAGCCTGTTCCTCCGAGGAGGAACGATCGAGACCCTAGAAGAGGCGGTCGAAAAAGCCGAGGAGTGGGAGGAAACCGACCGAGAGGAACGGGAACCCGAACTCAGATGGGACGTGGCTGGGATCTTGAACCAAGAACCAAAGAAATGTTATGGATGTGGGGAGGTGGGGCATTTCGCTGCCAGATGCCCAAACCGAAGCAACTCCGGTGGAAACAGAGCGTCGCCGAGACACTCGGCGCAGGGAGGGGGATTACCAAGGAGATACCCCCTCTGGAAACCGAAGCCACCGAGACCCTGTTGCTTCTGTGGCAACGCGAACCACTTCCCAGCCGATTGCCCTCGCTTGGCTGTCAACTATGATTTTTGTGACTGGTGCGGCGCTGAGGATCATATTGAGGCTGACTGCGCCGACATGAAGAAGGTATTGGCAACCGCACCATACCGCGCAGCGGTCTCGGCGCCTGCGGCGGCAATTACTGCCCCGACAACCGACCCACCGGAAGAAGAAACAAGAGGAGACGAGCTGGTCGCGTTCCAGACAACGGTGACCTTCACAGACAGACCAATAATCTCCGTTCCAGTAAAATTGGCAAACATGGACTGCCGCATGGTACTGGATACCGGCGCCGCTGTATCGGCGCTGTCTGGACCCATCCCCGGAGTGAGACTCCAACCGACCAAAGCCGAATTATGGGGAGCGGACGGACAGCGGCTACCGCTCTGTGGAAAACAGAAAGCTTCAGTGGAAATTGGGCCACTGCGAACCGAGCACGAATTCCTCATCTTCGATAGACCAGACTCCGGCCTGAATTTGCTGGGACTAGACCTCCTCCGAAAATTTCCGATCAGTATCCGGACTGACACAGGGGCAATAGAAATGGATCACCCCGGAACTGGGGAACGCTTAATCGTCGGGGAAATGATCCGGGACCCCGACACCCTGAAGAGCCTGGAACGGCTGTCGACCGACTGGCGGGCGGAGGGGTCTGGAACAGAAGCGAACAGGGTCCGGCAAGTAGCGACGTGTGAACCGGAAGACGTTCCCTTGAAGACTCCGGGGACACCCAACGACGAACATCCTACCAGGCACGAGGAGTCCATCCGCACTAACAGCCAAGAGTATTGTCCGGCCAAGAAGTGGGAAGGAGCTGCAGGTCCTGACCAATTGCAACAACCGGAGCGCGGCCGAACGGCCAGTGTGGTGGGTCCCGAGCAAGCACAACCTCAAAAAAGTCTGGAGGAGAACTGCGGTCCATCGGGCGGACCAACGGGGACTAAAGATGCTCCGCCGCTTTCTGGTGATGCCCATGTTGAGGCGGTGCCGACAGCGACCGGACAGCCGTGCCCTGAGCCGGGTCCTGAGCAAGCACAACCTCAGGAATGTCTGGAGGAGAAGTGCGGTCCATCTGGCGGACCGATGGGGACTGAGGATGCCCCGCCGCTTCCTGGTGATGCCCATGTTGAGGCGGTGCCTCCAGCGACCGGACAGCCGTGCCCTGAACCGGGTCCTGAGCAAGCGCAACTTCAAGAATACCTGGAGGAGAATTGCAGTCCATCGGGCGGACCGACGGGGATTGAAGATGCCCCACCGCTTCCTGGTGATACCCATGTTGAGGCGATGCCGACAGCGACTGGACAGCCGTGCCCTGAGCTGGGCCCTGAGCAGGCGCAGCCTCGGGAACGCCTGGAGGAGAACTGCGGTCCATCGGGCGGACCGACGGGGACTGAAGATGCCCCGCCGCTTCCTGGTGATGCCCACGTTGGGATGGTGCCGCCTGCGGCCAGACAGCCATGCCCTGCGGGTCGCATGCCGCGGAACCCTGAAGAGGAGCCGATCCACGAGGAGCCGACTGGCAAAGCTGCTAACGACGGAGAAATGGGTGATGCGACGGAAATCGGAGTCGATGGTGTCCCGTGGATCGTTGTCTGCCGGTGGGCCGGAGCTTTGCGGTGGATCTGGCGGTCGCGAAGACGGAAAATCGGTCGACGACGGCGCCGATTGTGGCCCTGGAGCGGGCGAAGGGCGTACGCAAGTCGGGCGGCGGTTCCGCCGGACAAAGGAAAAAGATGTTGGAAGGGACCATGGACCGGAAAAGGAAAGCCCACGGACTACAAAATGGACGACTCGTTGAGGGTGGCAACGCGTTACCACCGGAGGAGGCTGAAACCTGCGTTCCTTAATGACGTACGGGATAAGGCCACGACCCTTGATCCCGTGACCGAGGTGCGGACCGTTGCCACCGAAGGGGACCCGGAAGGAAGGATGGATGACGGGCCAAAGTGGATAGACCTGGATGATAGAGGAGCACTTGACTTTATCAAGTTATCAAGTATTTCTGCGTGGTTGAAGTATTTTTGTGGGTCCTTTAGCTGACGAACATCCTGATTCGAAGATTTATCAAGACCTATTATCTTGTTCGTGAATCATATTCTTGATCAGTTCCTATGTAAATACGAGTATAATAATTTTCCTTTTGTTTTCCGGTTAATAATAAAGACAAATACATGATCAATGCCAAGATTTTTTTTTTTTTTTTTTTCAAACTTCAGTATAACTTTATTGGGCAAATGCATTGCAGTTTGGCCATAATAAAAAAATATAACAAATAGACACATGGAACATGGGAAGGAGTTGAAGTCCATTGAATTTCTCCTCTAAATAATAAAACATTGGAGTATGATAGATGAAGTGTAGATTTAAGTTTTGGTTTATTATTTTCAATAATAAGCCTTTGGAATCGAGCAAGAAAAAAAAATTTAACCCCTCCTCAAAATTTGATGTTTTACGTTTCAAGGTACGTAGAATCCGAAAATCGAATAAAAAATTTCCGTCCGTCCGCCGTACGCGGCACTTTTCTTAGCAATACTGGACCGATTTGGTTCAAATTTGGTATATGGGCTCCATTTGGGGTCTAGTTGTGCCCCGAAGCTTTTGGTTGATGTAGGTCACTTCTAAGGGGTAAAAATTAAGGGTTGAAATTTTCAAGAGTGCCCTAGCTCTGTGACGAGCCGTCACAGCAAGTCATGTCCACACTGCCACCGGCCATCCCGAAGCTGAGGTTGAGGAGAACGCTTCCATGCAGCGACGACAGCATGGAAGTAGAGGTCCAGACTGAACCACCAGGCGGCAGCACCAGACGGGCGAGCGCCGGGAAGTGACTGAGTGGGAGGGGATCCAGAGAGGGGGGCACGACTGGGAGCGACGCCATTACCAATTGCCAGTCGTGTCTTGATCGAGCCACTCGCCACAACCTTTTTGTATTAGAGCCCACCCTGCGTTGAAGCCGTGTTCCGGGTCGAAGGAAACGGTGTACCGAGTCAGTTGAGAACATTGAGAAGTGAAAAGTGATTTGCCAGTTTGTAATTAGAGCCACCTGATTGAACATTCAGCAACAGCAGATTTGATCATTAGAGACTATTGGTGAACGATACGCCCTCCCGAAGTACTCTGGACAAAGAAGCTGGACAACCCTCGCAGCCCCAACGGACCTCCCAATGGATTCTCCCTTAAACAAAGATATACCGGTAACCTAAAATCAATTGTAATTAGTTTATTTGTTCCTCCTAGGTTTTTGTTCCTATTTTTCTTGTCGTTGTCCATAGGACCTTTTGCTTTCTTAGAATCGAGTCGTGTTCCGGGTCACCACGTGGTCACGGACTTGGAGGTCATCCCCCTCAGGGCCCTCAGATTTATATTCATTACTTGTTCTAATTGAAAGGGTATCTTGGTCCCTAAGTACTGATTATCCTTTATTACAACTTTATCGAACAATTACCTGAAAATTATACAAAGTTATATCTCGTTGCATAACTGTGGTTGTTATCACTCATACTCACCCGATCAATTTCCTGGTGCAAATTTGAAACAATAATTAGTAACTTACCTGAAAACACTTACCTGAAGAAGAGTAGTTGGAGTCGAAGTAGAGTCACCAAAGTACCTAAAGAGCTTAACTCACTTACCTTGGTCTTGCAGAATCTCGGAGAACCTGAAACAAAAAGACAAAGTTAAATCAATAATAATATTCAAATTATTACACAATAACGAAAAAGGTAATAGAGATATTTCAGAACATACTTACCAAGGTAATAGTGACGAGAGTAGGCATCTTTCGGTAATCTCTAAGGAGATACCTAGTCGACGCTACCAACGCCATCCAGTTCCGACTCATCCCAGCTACCTGTAGAAGTAACGGTAAGTGAAACCAAGTTCATCTAGTCATAAGCGCAGAGGCATTGTAGTGGTTAATTTTTCAAAAGCCAAACAAATTTCTCGGCCTTTGCTGTGCGTAAAAATTCACCATTACAGCTCGATAGCTCTCGAATTAAAGGTATCGCTTTTTCACCAATTTTAAATAGTATTGAATTTTTAAAAAATTTTGAGACCACCCGGAGCTCTGTAGGACAAACCGTTCGGTCCCTACGAGTACTTGAAGGTTTTCCTTCGATAAAACAGAATCATGAGTGTGAATCGCAGAAGAGGTCTAATCTCCGTTCAAATTTTATTTGACTGAAATGCGATGTTGATGTCGATATTTCATAGAAACATCGATATCGATGAAACATCGTATGAAAAACATCGATGTCGATAACATCGTTAGGTGAAAAATCGATGATTTTAAAAAGCGGGACATTCAATCATTTGTCAACCAATTAGAATCAAGGGAGAAAACCTGATGAGGCTGCTCTTCCTCCATTCACGATGTGGATATTTTTTCTTTTGACGCGCTTTTATTTTACTGGATAACCTATTCCATTATAATTTTTTTCATTCGTGATAAATTATCCGATTTTTATGCACTTCATTTCGATATCCCATGCCTTCCCCATTTCCATTATTGTTTCAAGCATAAAGAGACTCTTTTCTATTGTTTTCCAGTAATTATATTGTAATAATTAGCGAGCTCGCTACCACTGAGCTAACAATTGAAAGGTAGGAGATTTTCTTCAAATTCCAAGTAAATTCAATGAAGTTATCTGGTCTGAAATTGGATTTTGTCTGGTTCCCTTGCAGTACCTAGTAGGTCAAATTTATCAAACGATGTTATCAGACCATCTCGTCGACACATCGATGTTAGAAAAACATCAAACGTAAAACATCGATGTTTCGATATTATCGATATCGATTTCCCATCCCTAGCCTGGACATCGGTCTAGCAAACAAAGCAAGAAAGTTCCGAGTGTGAAAATAGAAATTTTTGGAGCGACAAAATTTGTTACAACATTTTGAAATTTAATTTAATTTTGAAATTTGTTGAGCGACGTTTAATGTTGAAAATTCCGAAATATTTAAATTTCAAAGTCATAACTGGGAAATTAAGAAATAGGTACATACTCACCTGCGAATTCATTGTTTTTCATAAAATTATTTTGTCTCAAAATGAGAGTCAATACTTAGGCCCGTATTCACAAAAATCACCAAAGTGACACTTGAAGTCGCACTTCCGAAAGTGATACTTTAGGCCAAAGTGAAATTTGAGGAGAAATCGCTATTCACAATCGTTTTTAGTGTAGCTGCTCTTAGTTCAGCTTTAGGTTCAACTGATAAGGAAATTGAAGGAAAACTGATAAGTTTTCCATTTAAATCCGAACGGAAAAACTTCGTAAAACGGCTGTCGAAGCAAGCAAAATAGACGTACTTCTCGTCAAAAGCTGCACTGAGGGCCAGTAAAGTGTGGTAGGAGCCAAACTTACGCGGAGAGTGTAACTTGACGAAAGTTCAGCTTCGGTAAAGAGCGGCTAAAGAGACACTTCTTCCAAAGTTTGGTTCGTGAATAGCGTTTTCTCTAAAGTACAGCTCTAAGTGGAGCTTTCAAGCATCACTTAGTAAAAAGCCCCACTTAGTGCAGTTTGTGAATACGGCTGCCAGTTGATTCAAGGGAGCTAGGGTCAGGTAGTAAAATGGTTCCACCTACCCATGTGATGTGCAGTCCTGGTCTCGTTATTGTCTACTAGAAGACGTTTCCTAGAAATGCCAATATGGGATCTGGCTAGTTTTTAATGCGAAAGACCTCCTCGACCCCCCCCCCCCCCCACCCACCACCAGAGCATGTAGGTACCTGCACGAGCGAATATTCTGAGAAAAGTCTAAATAACTGGTAATTTTACAGCCCTGTCAATGCCTGAGATGCTCAAAGTACAACAAGCAGTGTGGTGGAAACCCAGGGATTCTGGGTAGGGACTCCAAGGAACCAGCACGTGTAGGTCTTAAGCTCCAGGTACCAAGAACCTATCTTTTCCTAGAATCGCCTAGAGGAACAACCAGTCGTGTGTGAACTCGAACACTCTGGGCTCTCTGGACTGAATAAGAAACAAAAGTCCATTCATACAACAAGAGATAGTGAGCGAATTTTCATTGAAATCTAGTATGGTTTTTTCAGTCAACACTGGAGATAGAACGCTCCAAAACGGATTTCAATTATTTTTTTCCTCAAAAACTCCATTCTAAAAATTTTGTGGCAATTGCAATAGCTTCAATTTTCTTGAAAATTCGGCAACAAGTGAGCTTATTTCATAGAATGAATTAGGCATCTTTTGATGTAAAAAAAAATATTTGAAAATTTGGAGAAAATACCCACTGCAAATTTTATTGAACATTTTCTCCATAATAATATAATTTTATCCGAGTTAAGACACAACAGCCTCCCTACCTGCTTCATATTTTTATTTTTTAGCCATTATGTTGAATTATCCGCGAGAACTGTATCGATATTCGATATTTAGAAATATCGTATCCAAAGTATCGATATCCGAAAATATCAGATAGTACAGTATCGATACTAAAATATCGAGTATCGGCACAGAAGTATCGATATTTTAAAATATCGGGTATCGACACCCATTCCTACTGTAAACGCTATTTAGATGATAATATCATGATAAACGAGTTATTCTCCTTTCACCTCACCTATTCTGATTTTAAAATCTCTTCCCTCAGGGAAAAAAGCAAAAAAAAAAAAAAAAATCTCTTCAGAGAAAAAAAAATAAATAAAAAAAATTTTTAAAAATTTAAAAAAAGAAAAATTCTTTTTTTCTCTTCTTAAAATCTCTTCTCAGGGGGTCTGAAAGGAGATTTATCGTTCTCCCAATAATGGCACAATGGTACAATAATGGCGTACAACATTACTCATTACTCATCGGATTTTCTCTTCTACTCTGAATCTCATTGATTACTACCATTGTGGAATTTGTAGTCACAGGTGCATAGTTCTCGGGAAAATTGGGAAGAAAATAACTTATGGATATTGCAGTGTTTGTAGGACAACTTCAAAGCTGTTTGTTCTCGTAGCTTTTACTATTTATTGCACAAACCTTCTAAATTAGTAATGTTCTAATTCTTAAAGTTCTAATTCACGATTTAATTTGTTCACATTTTCAAATAATTGAAATAGAAAAATGGTAGTTTGAAAGCTACTTTCAGCAAGGAGGATACTACAAACGAGAAGCGTGTAGTTGTAAATGTTAGTAGGGATAGTATTTGGTGTCAACTTTATTGGGATTTGGGTCCAACAGCAAAATCCTCCAACAGCAAATGGTTATCTCTTATCCATTCTAGTCATTATTATTGTTGTTGTATCTTTCTGACTGTCTTATTTTGTTTTACCAATATTATTAAATTTAAAGCCTGATGTTATTGTGTTTTTCCAAATTTTAGTTATAATAGTCAAGTTTTTTAACACCAATTTCATGATTAGTGTTCCTGGTTTATACAACCTCTTCATTCCCGACCGTGGTTTGATGTTCAAACCTAAAATCATCCTCTGAGCCCTGATGAAGAAAATAAATTTTTCGAAAATTTGGTGAAAGAGGAGGATTTTGCTGTTGGACCCAAATCCCAATAAAGTTGACATAGTTTACTTCGGGTCGATTGTCATACACTACTGATAGTATTTGGGTTTAAGAAGATCTTCTAGACAGGAACTAATGAGGGCGTAAGAGGGGGTTAGTGTGTTAGTTACTCTGAAGCTGTGAGAAGTTGGCTCTCTGGACACTGAAGAGTAATCTGAGGGTAATCTTACTGAATGAGCCCGTTTTCTCTTGGAGTGCATGGCTTTCAGAGGAGCGTGCATGTGAGGGTAGCTCTTCTTCCTGTGGACTGAAAAATCGACACAAACATCATTAGTGTGCCGAAATCGAATCTTTGTCGTGTAAGAAGGAATCATCTCCATTTAAAAATACATTTTGAAGCACGTGTAATTGGTATTATCACGTAAGAACTACAAAACCACCAAACTCCAGATAGTTTTGGACGGATTTTAAAAATTTCGAAACATCGAGGAATTGAGTTTTTGATAAGTGAATATAATTCAAATTACATAAAGTTCCGTCTTTCTAGCTGCCAAATTTCGGCGATTTTTGCTTCCGAGGTAGCGGAAGCAATGTTTTTACTTTTCAAGGTTGAAAAAACTCGCCTTACTGCTTAGAGCCTTTGGCTAAAATTCAAGAAACATGGAACATGCTTTAGCCGCGCTTTTCGGCGGAGTAGGGGTGAAGTGGACGGGTGGAGACTTCCCCCTCCCCCGCGTGTGACACTTTCGCGTCACCCTCTCCGGGTACTTGGTCCAAGGCTAAAGCATGTTCCACGCTAAAATGTTCTCCAAAATCCGAATTTCTAGTCGCGTTTCACGTTTTAGGCCATCCCGATCAATTGGTTCCTCGTCTGTCGGTCTGTGTATCTGACATGAAATCCTTGTAATGGGCAAAACTAGAATAATATCGGACAATAGTTCGATTTCGATGAAATGTTTAGGGATTGAGCGGGTTGGCGTTATGGCCCTATGAAAATCATTGCCTTCAGACTGACGGTAACTGCGCATTCGCAAACGTGTATTTCCTTGTAACAGCCATAACTTCTTCATTTCCCATCTGATTTCGATTAAATTTTCAGGGATTATGGGGATCGGGGTGTAGATGGTCCCCTATGAAAATCATCACCCGGAATTGATGGTAGTCAGTGGGCATGGGCAAATGTAAATTCCTTGTCACAGCCATAACTTCCACATTTTCCACCCGATTTCGAAGAAATATTGAGAGATTCTGCGGGATCCCCTATGAGGGTAGTGCGAGGTACTTAGACATTTTTGTTTTGAGATTAACTACTATGCATCGGATTATCTATACAGTCGGGTTTTTTTAACCGAAAAGTGTCCAGATTTTGATGATCAGTATTTAAACTTCAGACAGCTACCTCAAATACCGAAAATCCTGTGCTTATTGTTGGTTATTTCAAATGACGTATCTAAGCTTATATTAATTACAGCATTTATAGTGACTGCTCATACCCCCGAAACAATCGAACGCCACGACGCGATCAAGTCTGAAACTACCCAATCGACCCATATTTTACTGATTTTTCGAGTATTTGCTAAGAAGTATTGTGAAATTTCTCCCTTAGAGAGAAAAACAATAGATCATGGATATGTCCATTGTTTATATGAATAAACGGATTTGTTTTTCCTCTAAAAAATGACATTAAAATTCAACTAGGAAAGCACTCGTGTTTATTTTCATGATGAATGTGCCGAAGAGAGGAAGAGAATAGCGGGTATTCAGAGGACTCTTGATGAACGGAAAAAGCTTGAGCCACATGAAAAGAAGAGCAAGGATGAACATCACCATACTAAATAGAATGTTGAAGAAATAATGTCGAAATAACACTTTATTAGAAACTAACTGAAGTAATACTTTGAAACTAAGTAATTATACTTTTTCTATGAATAAACAGAATTTTTTTCTAAAAAAACTCTACGATCGCACGTTGTATATTGCAGTATTCTAGAGGACACAAAGACGCTGTCCATCCACTTTCCACATTTTTTATTTTTTTAAATTTCAGAAAAACTCTAATTCAACAAAACTATTATTGAGTTTTCTTGACGAAAATAGCTTGAAAATTTATTGAGGAAACTAAAGAGTTTAGTGTAATAAGCCATTATTTAAGGAATTGTGCATTGGTGATAATTTCTTTTGCGTTTTTCTCACTACTCCATTTTTGGACATAGCACCTTTGTGCTTTAAGGCTAAAGGGGACAGCCCTCTAGTTTGATTCTCTTTTAGAAGATGGCGCTAGCGTCGCACTCAAAAGTTTTCCCAAAGTTTTTCATCCTCCACGAAAGATTTTTTCCAATTATAATACGGGAATGTATCCAGAATAAGTAGATCTCGGTTTCCACCATTGAGTTTTTACCATACTATAATTATTTTAATCATGAAATCGCAGAATTCGGGCTATTAAAGGTGTTGAGTAAAAAATGAGATAGCTTGCATATTCATTGTAATTAATAATTGATGAATGATAGGTTAGAAATCCGATTCTTGGACAGTTGGAGACAGAAAGGGTAAATGAAAAATCGATATGTAGATATGATTTTGTTTACTGGTATCGCGTTGCACTTTTTGTGGCAAAAAAAGTGTCGCAAAAAATTCCTTGACCCCCAGCCAACAGACATATCTATGACAAAGCCTATCAAAAATCGGAGGAATGGTACAAGTTAACCCTTAATAACCTGAAGTATCTTTTGGGATGTCCAATTTTTACCTGATACAGTTCATCGACTTTTAAAACAAAACTGATAGCCATTGGCTATTTTGATACTCAAAGAAGAAACAAAACAATTCTCGAGTTGACAGAATGAAATAGGGCCTTCGGGGTAACTTCTACCCTCATTAATTTCTTATTTTGTAAGGTATTAGTTGGATTTCCTCGTCATAGATGGCGCCACTGTCTAAGGCAGCACAAATCCCTCTATGAAGTGAACCTTTCCCACCTTATTCCTTGGTTATTTTCTTTATGAGAAATAACTGACACCAACATCCCACCAAGGATCTTTCCAAGTTTCCTTCTACTTCAACAAAATTGGGTTTATAGACAGGTAGCGCTAGTGTGGCCCTAGGAAAGATCATTTTTGAGCTGATACTGTAATAGGGCCTTCAAGGAACCTTCTGCTCAAATGTTTTATAGATTTATTAAAATACATCTATCATTAATTTACAAAAGTCCGAAAAAAAAACACATTTTTTGAACAAGTGGGAAATTAAGGGTTAATAATGAAAGTCCCAAAGAGTTCCAAGTTGACAATGAAATTTTAGATGATGTTTAAATGTGACCTGATAACCACTTCATGATAAATAACACAACTCTGCTTCCAACGTTTCAGCGCTAATAAGTGTTTTCTTAATATTTTTTCGTTTAGAGTTCAAATTTGTTCGGAAATCGGCATCAACAATATAAGGAGAAATTCAGCTGTAGGGTTTGAATAAACTTTCCTGGGGATCCATTGAGTTGAGACTGTGATAGTCAAAACACGAACAGAACGAATATTATACGGTATTTTCTAAATTCCCTGTTCTCAAATTCATTTCAATATTATCGCAGGTCTTTACGATAAATAATGAAGAAACAAGACACCAGCAGTCATCAATAAATAAACCTTTGATTTTTCGGTAGTCAATATTTTATCATTAGGTATAAATCATGGAAATTAGGAAAAAGGAATTATGAGACCATCTCCAGCTCACCAACGTTACCTATATGTTTGATAATTTTTCGAAAATTT
The DNA here is from genome assembly GCA_009739505.2 of Apolygus lucorum. Taxonomy (NCBI): domain Eukaryota; kingdom Metazoa; phylum Arthropoda; class Insecta; order Hemiptera; family Miridae; genus Apolygus; species Apolygus lucorum. The sequence continues at coordinate 2,792,836 of CM019170.2, read as the reverse complement.
CCGTTTTCCTTTTGAAAATTCTAAACATTATCTGTTGGTGGTGGAACCATAAATTACAACCACTTTCCTCCCTATTAACAGTCATTTTGGGCGGTTTCGAAGGTCAAAAACGTCAGTTTTCACAGTATATCGAAGATCTAGCTACTACAAGCACTGTAGGTAGCTGGGTAAAGGACCATAGGGGTACTTTTGGTACCAGCACATAATATCCAACAGAAACTGAGCCCCATTCGAAAGGGCAAAAATTAAATACTTTTTTAGATTTTTAGGCATGTAGTATAGTATCACCCTTTTGTAAAGATCCCTCCCTACCAACCATAAGTACCTACTACCTACTAGGGCATTTTTGAAAATTTCAACCCTTCATTTTCATTTGGTTGGTGGTGGGGGTACCAGTACCAATACTCGATATTTTAGTATCGATGCTACACTATTCGATTTAAAAAAAAATATCGATACAGTTCTAGCAGAAAATTCAACATAATGGCTAAAAAATAAAGAAAAATGGCAGGTAGGCAGCTGGGTAGTTACTATGGTTGAAGGTCAACCTATAAAGAAAATCTTTTAAAGAAACTCAATTTTAAATGCTTGCATACGAGTCTGCAACACATTGGGACATTTTCTTGTCAACCACTACACAACAAGGTAGTGAAGTAAGGTTCATGTACCCAAGCATCAAAACAGTTGATTGTTCTCTACGCAACTCAGTGAGTCTATTTCATTTATTGGTCGCGTGAGCAAGACTTGCTTAGTTTTCGTGACGATTTTTCAGTTTATGTGCCAAAGCTATTATTATATACATTACTTTGCTTATTGATTACTTTGTTGATTAATTACTTGGGTAATTTAAAAGTGGACTTTCCTTAGTAGAACAAGTTCCAAGACAGGTTGTAAGTATTGTGAGCACGTACGACTAGACTCCGGGGTTTGAAGCAAAAATCCAACGAATTCCATGATTAATCATGTATCAACAAACTTGAATTTGCGTGTTAAATATCGGATTGTGGAATGTTAAGGTGCTCAATTTCAGGGGTGACACTTTGAAAAATGGCATAGATGCTGCAGGGAATCAATTAGCATCATGTTTTATGGCCCTCTGGTTGAAGTGAACGTTATTTCCACCACCCAATAAACATTCTCCAAAATGCAGAATTAATTTAAAAAATTAAAAAAAAAAAATTTGTTGAGCAAGATGCTATTGAATAATTAAAAACTTCTCGTACCCATAATCTGACATCAGGTATCCCAGTTCAGTAAACAACCCACTCTGAAGTCAAAATCACGGCGAATTCGGGATTTGAAAAACGCGAGGACACTGACATCCATTCGACGAAATATGTGTAGGTACATCGCGTACGCGTAAATGAAGATTTTAAAAAGGAAGGGGAAGGATTGATGGCCAAAACGAGATATTACTTTCTCCCGAAATACGCAGCAGAATCTGTCAACGCGAATCCCTATCGGATCGGATGTCGGAAATATCAGAATTTATTGGGGATATAAAAATAATACGGACGACGAGAGCGTGAATAGTCATTGGGAATGTAGCAGTGTTGACAATGTGCTCTCAATGAAGTTTCAGTTCTACAGCAAATAATTTGTGCTAAAACAAAAATTATACTCTTATTTTTAGAGAATTTTTGAAAATTGATTGGAATATTTTCACTTTTAAGATTATTTTGTTACAATCGAAAAAGTCTGCCAAGTGGGTGTGGCACATAGCTTCCTCGAATCCGTAACCCGATGCACAGTAGCTAATCTCAAAATACGAATCTGTAAGTACCTTCCACTACTTTTATAAGGAACCATCTCTACACGCCAACCCGCAAAATCCCTGAAAATTCCATCGAAATCGGACAGACTATGAAGAAGTTATAGCTGTTACAAGAAAATTCACGTTTGCCTCACCACCCTGGGTGAGGACGAGGGAAGACTGAGCCCGGCTCGCACGAAAATACACTCCCGAGGCGAGCCCCGAACTCATGGCCCCCCGCAGCCGGTCCGAGACTCGTCGCCTAGAGACGCGCGCCGTAAAGAGCGCGACCACAGCAGACCCCCTCATTCGTTTGCGTTATTTCTGACGGACTCACGTGGATTTCATCAGATCTCCCGTTACAAGGATTTCAAGACAAATGGACACGAAACCCAAAATTGTTCATGGAGGTCTAAACCGTAAAATGCGAGTGGAAATTATGATTTTGGAGAATATTTTCTTTTAACCTTGAAAAGTGAAAACAATTGGTTGGGCAGTAATGCTCCCACACAAAGCATATTTACGTTGGTTCGAAGATGGTTGCGATGATTTGAGCACCAACATTCCAACATGTACCCAAATTGTTTGATATTAAGGGAGTCTCAGTCAGTCGTCGTTCGTTCCTCGTTCCAGTTTAGTATTTCGCGAAATTGAAGGGGCAAAAACTTAAAAAGTTGTATCTAAATTTGAAATTTTAAAGGATTTTATAAATTTATTAGTGCACGGCCCTAGGGAATTGAAAAACCGAAATATTCCCGCTGGAATCATAAAAATCCAACAATAATTGCCAGATAATTATGGGAAAAATCAAACTGAATAAACGATTTTTCCCATATTTTTCTGGCAATTATTGTACGATTTTGATGATTCTAGCGGCAATCTTTCAGTTTTTCAATTCCCAAGACCCATGCACTAATGAATTTCTAAAATCCTCAAAAATGTCAAATATAGCTACATTTTATGGGAAAAATCTACGAGAAAAATCTAACGGAATCTACGGTTTTTCCCATTTTTTCTGACAATTATTGTTTGATTTTGATGATTCCAGCGGCACTATTTCAGTTTTTCTATTCCCATGCACTAATGAATTTCTAAAATCTTTTAAAATTTCAAATTTAGGTACAACTTTTCAAGTTTTTGCACCTTCAATGTCGCGAAATACTGAACCGGAACGAGGAACGAACGGCGAGCGACTGAGACCCCCTTGAAGATGAACTTCTTCGATCAGGTTGATGGTTTCCAACATTAGAAACAACAAAGCGGTTCAAAAATTCTTGCCAATTTACGCCGATTTTTCTCATCGGTTTCAAATTCATCATAAACTATTCAGGAACCAATCTCTAATTTTTCTTCTTACTTAAAACTGAGTTCTGAGCAGATTAAATTGAGGAAGATCAATAAATTGTTTTCCTAAGGTCAATGCCTCATTCAATAAGTGCAATGGGGTATTTCAATGGGTTGAAAATTCAGGTTTTTGACCTCAAATTTGGATTTAGCATCTTTGAACACCTATGTACTCCAACTAATGCCCATTGTTACTATAAAATGTGGTAGAAACATTAATTAAAGAGACCACACGTTTGATAAGAAGGCGGTCCTCTCTGAATGCACACACACTGTATCGTAAAACGGGTCAACTATGTGCCAGGGGGGGTAAACATGTGCCACTTGTGTTTTGTGACCACAAATGGCCTCTAGCGGCCGAAAGAGGAAGTTTCGTGTTCAGTAAAAAGTCACAGGGGTCGTGGGGGGTTGTAGAATACAAAATCGAAGTGGAAGAACCTCCTGTCTCTTCATCTGGCGTGTGACCATATTTGTCTCATCTGGTGAGACCTGAAGACATTGACTCCTGATCTCGGTAATTATAAATCATGTAGTACATATCCCTAGCAACAAATTAAGCCCATTACCGTTTCTAAATAATATGTTTTGTTGGGGAGATGTTCGATGTTATCAATAACTCGGAACTTTGGAGTAAATCTATGTGCCACTTGATTTTTGTCAGTTTTTGCCAGAAATAGCTACCTATGTGTTTTTTCATTGTTAATTGATGCATCATCCGTGTTTTGGACGTTGCCAGCTGCTCCAGACATCGTCTAGTATCGCCAGCATCAGATAAAAAAAAATCCTCCGAAGAAAATTTCCGAAAATTTATTCACATAACATCGATTCGATTTATTTCAAGTTTCATGGTAAAATTACTATTCTGATTCCTAAGTAACTTCATTTTTAATGCATATTTTTTGAGATACCTTTTCATACCTGTTTTTTATATTTTGACATTTTATGTCTTTACTATGGCACATAAATGAAAAATCGTCACGCGGGCATTGTAACGGGGCATTGTGACGGGGCATTGTAACGGGGCATTGTGACGAGGGGAGCGTCACGCGGAAATTTTCTGATGATTTTCACGTACAACCAATCGTTCCTAGGGAAAACTAACTTCCTCATTTTCCACCCCACAAAAATCTTTCACCACTCATTGGAAAGCTCTCAATTTATTAATCATGGTACACGGTCCCTAATATGAATGCACCTGTACGGAAAGCTGAATTATGCGCACTAACATACGAGTATGATGTGAGCAACAAATGAGATGTCAACATGATCGTGAGAGGAAAATAGGTATCTTCATCCAACAGATCCCTTTAAAGCGTTACGGAGGCAGGGTCAATGGAGAATTCTGAAGGCGCCTGAGTGGTCACTGATCAGCTGAGTGAGCTCCAAGGCCATTTCCTCTCCTGTTGAACGCAGGAAGCTGACATTTGAGAGGCAGGGTCAATGGAGAATGCTGAAGGCGCCTGAGTGGTCACTGATCAGCTGAGTGAGCTCCAAGGCCATTTCCTCTCCTGTTGAACGCAGGAAGCTGACATTTGAGAGGCAGGGTCAATGGTGAATGCTGAAGGCGCCTGAGTGGTCACTGATCAGCTGAGTGAGCTCCAAGGCCATTTCCTCTCCTGTTGAACGCAGGAAGCTGACATTTGAGAGGCAGGATCAATGGAGAATGCTGAAGGCGCCTGAGTGGTCACTGATCAGCTGAGTGAGTTCCAAGGCCATTTCCTCTCCTGTTGAACGCAGGGAGCTGACATTTGAGAGGCAGGGTCAATGGAGAATACTGAAGGCGCCTGAGTGGTCACTGATCAGCTGAGTGAGCTCCAAGGCCATTTCCTCTCCTGTTGAACGCAGGAAGCTGACATTTGAGAGGCAGGGTCAATGGAGAATGCTGAAGGCGCCTGAGTGGTCACTGATCAGCTGAGTGAGCTCCAAGGCCATTTCCTCTCCTGTTGAACGCAGGAAGCTGACATTTGAGAGGCAGGGTCAATGGAGAATGCTGAAGGCGCCTGAGTGGTCACTGATCAGCTGAGTGAGTTCCAAGGCCATTTCCTCTCCTGTTGAACGCAGGGAGCTGACATTTGAGAGGCAGGGTCAATGGAGAATGCTGAAGGCGCCTGAGTGGTCACTGATCAGCTGAGTGAGCTCCAAGGCCATTTCCTCTCCTGTTGAACGCAGGGAGCTGACATTTGAGAGGCAGGGTCAATGGAGAATGCTGAAGGCGCCTGAGTGGTCACTGATCAGCTGAGTGAGCTCCAAGGCCATTTCCTCTCCTGTTGAACGTAGGAAGCTGACATTTGAGAGGCAGGGTCAATGGAGAATGCTGAAGGCGCCTGAGTGGTCACTGATCAGCTGAGTGAGCTCCAAGGCCATTTCCTCTCCTGTTGAACGTAGGAAGCTGACAATTGAGAGGCAGGGTCAATGGAGAATGCTGAAGGCGCCTGATTGTGCACTGATCACCTGAGTGAGCTCCAAAGCCTTTTTCTCTCCTGTTGAACGCAGGAAGCTACATTCGATTCATTTAAATTGCCCAATCGTATTACGTAAAACACTCCGTTGTGCGTGGCCAACAAGCTGCGGCATGAGCGTGATTGTTTAAATGAATGTTTACGTACATTACATCGCAACCATCAACGAGCACAATCAAATTTCCACAAACAAAAGTACAATACGAGGTTTTATATGAAGGGGAAAGGGGGCGCAAAGACATAAAATGTCTCTCGTGGTTGCGTACTTGTACGAAAGCTGTATCCACCGTTTGTGTTTTGTATTCAATAACTCTTTGAATCATTAAGTTGGTCTCAAGATACATAATGGTAGTCACAATCATCAGGTAGGAAAGAAACTCGAATTTTCAAGATGCTGGTCATTGTAGAAACAAATAAAAAACGCTGCAAATCATTGCTCAAAGGTTTTACCGGAATTTATTCATTCAGCTTTAAGTATTTAGCAATCCAACAATATTTTTTATAGTACGTTCCTCATTTTATGTCATTTAGGGACCAAACTTAATTTCCTCGTTCTAAGTCATTAGGGACAAAAGTGTCAAATCGTTTTAAGTGTCAAATTGCCAAAGTGCCTTTATCCTTGTTAACTTCATTTGGTCCAAATAAAAGCTTTTGTTAGAAATAGTGTGGAATAATGTTTTCAATGCCTTTCAATAGAAACCAACCAGTTGGTCAATAGAAACCAACTTCTAAATAAATGAAAATTGGATAGAACAATTTTTTTTTACAGTTTAAAGAAGGTGAAGGATCAAAGATGAGATGCCTAGGTACAACAATGATCCATATTGAATTTTTTATGTGTTTTAGAGCCAGGAGATTGGGTGGAACATAGTTGTACCTCCCATGGGTACAAGAATGTGCCACGAAGAAGAAAATCCCCCACCTCACCTGTTCATCATAGATTTTTTTCCAAATCAGAATTTGAAAGCTGAGATGTGTAGTTATGGTGGCTAAAATCCGCAAGGGGTTAGCATTTTTTTCCCCGGAGTTATTAAGCAAAAACCTTAAAAAGTGGCACATAGTTGCCCCGTTTTACGGTAGTACTTTGTAGTATCGAAAGTAGTACTGTAGTACTTTGTAGTATCCAAAAGATTCTCAGGTAGGTTACCTAGGTTACCCTCAGGAAAGGGTTTTATCCCCTCCTGGGCATGGATACTCTTCAAGGCGAGCAACTCAACACGTCTCACCCTGCTGCCATCGTTCAAATCTTCAACTTTTATTAGCTTCTCCAATTTTTTCTAAACATTTTCTGGACAAACAGACCCGATTACCGTTATTCCTGAGCCATACTCTTGAAAAATTGTTTTTATTTAATTTACTAAAATACCCCATTGATGCCCAGATTTGATCATCCACTTTATTGTTTCGAGTGCCTATTAACACCGTTCTTGTTTTGAAATGACAAATCAGAACAATTTTGTCTATGAATTTCTTAGTAATCAGATCAAAAATACAATAAACGGGTAAGATACGTTAAAATTATTGATTACATTGAAGTTCAATTCGATATTAAATGAAATTTATTGTACTTTAAAGAATTTATTATGCAGCTATGGGCTACGCAGAGGAGATCGAAATCGACGAATTCGTTAGTATTCGAGTTTGTTTGTTCAGTCCGACGAAAAGTATTTCGACCTAAATTGCATTCAATGAAAACACTCGAAACCAAAATATGTTATCGGAACCCATTAGGATGTTAGTATAGCGTCTGCACTCGACTAATTTTTTAAGGTAACATTTTCGTTGAGACGATAAATAGTAGGCTGATTGACCACAGGGTGAAAAAAAGTGGGCCGTCGAAATATAATTTTCACTCTACATTTTGCGTTTGGGGGATTTCTGGATAATGGGGGGTGCCTGATTTTATTTTTAATTTTTAATCGAAAGTAGACCTCATCCTGAGAATTTTGACACCAGCCGTTCTCTTTTTGGATGAGTACATCTTTTTCTATGATTTTTCAAAGTTTCGAATGTTTATGACGTCACGCGCCCCTCCGGGCTGGGCGGGACCGCCCAGCCCACTGTGACGTCATTAACATTCGAAACTTTGAAAAATCATAGAAAAAGGTCTTCTCAGGCTAGAAGGTCGCGGTTGGTGTCAAAATTTTAAGAATGAGGTCTAGTTTAGATTAAAAATAACAATAAACAGTTTTTTCCGACCCATGCGCACACTCCATTCTAGCTTGATTTCAATTGTATTGCTTCCGAATTTATCAAGGTAGCGGAAGCTTTGTTTTCACTTTTCATTTTTTCTTAGTACTGTCACACGGAGAAGTTGCCTAACTATTATCAGAGTGATTCAGATGGGATGAGTCACGTTTGTGATTCATAGGTAAAACCTATCTATGTGGTATATTTGAAATAGACCAACCTACCACATAATTTTGGCCTTTTCTACTCCACATTTTTTATTGAAAGAAACTCCAGCTCTGATCTCAAGTTTGAGCTCCCTTTTACGTGGGCATCGGTTGGTCCTCTCAATCTCATTGACTCCTCTGAGCTAATCCAGAGTCAAGTTTTCTTGTCACTTTTATATGCTTGCACCTCATTGGGTGACCCCTTTACTTTCTCGACCAATGAGATTCGAGTCTTCTTTCACCAGTGACTAACTAAGTTAAGGTTCCTGTGATATTCATTCAGTTCTTGTTTCTGAAATGAACGGGAAAAACTTTTCTCAAATGAATGAAAAAAAAAACTGCTCAGAAACGTTCCAGTCCTACGCCTTTTTCCGAATAAATGAACGATTCGTTCTTTGGAAGGAAAAAATATAGATAGACGTATAAATACTAGCCCAATAAATTTATACAAAAAAGCCAAACATTGCAATGGTGGGGAAAGAATCTAAGATTTTAGGATACTATGAATCTAATTATTGAATCTTTGGACCAGGAGCAAGAAAAAATCTTTACCCCCCCCCCCTCTATTTCCTCACAATTTGATGGAAAATCCAAAAATCGAATATAACAAATTTCGGATGGAAAGGTAATTTTAAACGTTAGTGGGAAGATTGATTCAATAAGCACTCCACAAGGCTGCTTCAATTCGATGAACTAAGTACCATTTTTGGAGCAGTTTCCCCACAAGGTTCAATGAGTAAAGAGAGCATAAAGGGGATAAAATGCTCCAAAACACTTTCTCGCTTCAATCCATTTTAAACGCCATTTTTCGAGCAGTTTCCTCCATTCCTCGATACCTGTGCCTACGTGTCCAGGATGTACTCACAGTTATAGTCATGGTCGGTGAGGTTGCGCTGAGCGGGAGCTGTGCCTTCGGATATTTGAGCCAACCATTCTTCCCCTTTCTTGTCTTCCTCTCTCCTAAACATCTTCTCCATCTCCTCATCCAGCTCTGGGTTTCCTTCTCCCTCGCGCCCATCCCGCTCCACCTGAAAAAAAAAAAAAAAATACACTGATTAGGTAAAAAATTTACTTAAAATAAACCATAGCTTCTTCGTTCTCACAACATAGTTGGACTGGCAATCCGATCATTTATACAAATATTAAGGAATTTAAATAGTATTAATTACTAAACCCACTACTCTCATCACCTAATTGTACTATATACCTACCTCATATTTGGTACTGCACTATTCAGTTCCGACAATCTCCTATACCATTACATACCCAACTATATTATGGATGACTAGAAAGCTATGTGCTACACCCACTTGGTAGAATACCCTCTCATCACCTAATTGTACTATATACCTACCTCACATTAGGTACTGCACTATTCAGTTCCGACAATCTCCTATACCATTACATACCCAACTATATTATGGATGAGTAGGAAGCTATGTGCTACACCCACTTGGTAAAATACCCTCTTATCACCAAATTGTACTACATATCTCATATTTGGCACGGCACTATACAGTTATGACGATCTCTTATACCATTAGATATCCAACTATATTATGAATGACGAGGGAGCTATGTGCTACACCCACTTGGTAGTATACCTAACTAACAGTACCATAATTATCGCTCATACTCGGTAGGAAAACTCACATACATGAGCATTCGTAGACACGTTTCATATGGCTCATGCATGTTCTGAGCTAATAACCCACTATAATTTCCCCGTTTCTCATCCCCCGCAGCACCTTTTAGTTATCGGAACCCCCCTCATATAGCATATCATTTTGAAGCTTACAATCAGACCTTCAATTTGTCTATACACAAATGGTCTTCCATCGACTCAGTCGGAAGTCACAGGGCAAGAAGAGTGACTGCGGACCAATATTCCCGAAAACGGGAACCACGTTTTTCAACTTCTTTCACGAATTTTCGATACTTTTAACAAAGCAAAATTAAATTTGTTTGAAATGGGACCACCACGGATACTGGTAGAACACATTTCAAAAAGAATCAGACAGATTGATACCAGAATAAAGAAATGCAAGCGACTCGGACATAAAAAAAAGTTGAAGTCGGTCAATAAACCATAGCTTCTTCGTTTTCACAACATAGTTGGACTGGCAATTTATAAAAATATTAAGGAATTTAAATAGTATTACGATATTCTTCCATAATTATACTGCTGAATGGAATCGCTCTTGCTACGATTTCACCAACAACTATCACAGAATCCACTTCCAACTACCCGACAAATAAGAGCAAAATAGACCGATAATTCAATGAGAACTCTAGTTTTTAAAGTTAGCGCTCCTGCTGACAGCACTTGATGCAACAGCATGAAATTTAAACGGAACTCTCAAAAGACTGGTACAAGTAACGCCTGACGTCATCAAAATAAGTCTCTTCATACAATTTTGCTGGGCAAGGAATTTGACATGTTTCTACTTTTCCAAACTCCGAATCCTGATTCAAATTCTTGGGTCCTAAACCGAAAAACGCTGCAAATTATTACACAATGGTTTATTATTTTTCTAAATAGATCACTCGTCTGCAAAGCCACCAACCATCCAACATGAAGAAAAACATCGATGGTATTTCGGTCAGCTACAATTTGAACGGAGATTAGGCCTCTTTTGCGATTCACACTCGTGTTTCTGATTTATCGTACGTCCAAACCTAAATTCTCGTAGTGAGCGAACGGTTTGTCCTACAGAGCTCCGGGTGGTCTCAAAAAATTCTAAAAATTCTATAGAATCTTAAATTGAAGGAAAAACAATACCTTTATATCAAAATTTTTTGAGTTAGGGCGTTTTCAAAATTTTAAAATTCATTTTTGAACCCTTAGAAGTGACTTACATCAAAATCTTCGGGGCACAACTAGACCCCAAAGCCTACAAACCAAATTTCATCAAAATCGGTCAATGCTAAGTGGCAAAAGTGCCGCGTACGGGGGAAGGACGGCCAAATTTTTATTCGATTTTTGGATTCTACGTACCTTGAACCGTAAACCATCTAATTTTGAGGGGGTGTTAAAAAAAATTTTTTTTTTGGTTGATTCCAAAGGTTCATTATTGAAAATAATAAACCAAAACGACCCGAATTTGAATAATACTTAGGAATAGAAAAATCGTGGTTTGATGGAATTCATGTTTACTGAATCGAATCGATGAGAACAAAATTCTGCAAAATGGGAGTGAATATTTCAATTTTGAAGCATCCAAATCTTTCAAGAGAGAAAACAAAGAATATTTGAAGAAAACAGTAAGAGTTTAGGACGTCGCATCAATAAGCAACGTTTTGAGATAACACCATTTGTGTTCAATCTTTCTTTCGATGATAATTTTCGATTGGAATATGAGACTTCAAATGGGTTTTTAGAGATGAATGGAAAAAATACGTGATCTCACCAGAGTCGGGAGCCTCCCTAGCGGCAGAGAAATGGACCTGAAGGTGGCGGAAGGCCGGCGATGTGCACTTCCGTAAGGCATAGTAAAGAGACGCTAGATTAGTGCTAGACAGGCGTGTTGTAGAGCACACGATACTAACTCGGAAAAACCGCCCACGATGACGACGACCTACAGATAAACAATCCGAGTGAGGGGGTCCCCCGGCAGGTTGGCCAACTTTAAAATTCCAGAAGTCCGCAAAACGGAGTTTCCTCGATGCACTGGTTTTCAACGGGTGATTTGTGATGGTTGATTGTTCACATACAGACGTAATGATTGACTGTTATTGATATATACAAATCAAAAAACATGTAATAAGTTAGAAGTCGCTTTATCACATAGAATAACTGGAAATATAGTATATTTTCAGTTATTAATAATATATTGTATCATTATAGAAACAATTGAATTGAAGATGATTCCCACAATAGGGTGTGCGCCTAGGTAGGAAAAACTGTTTATTGTTATTTTTAAACTAAGGTAGACCTCATTCTGAGGATTTTGGTACCAACCGCGACCTTCTAGCGTTTGTAAATCTTTTCCTATGAATTTTTAAAGTTTCGACCGTTTATGACGTCACAGTGGGCTGGGGGGTCCCGCCCAGGCGGGAGGGGCGCGTGACGTCATAAACATTCGAAACTTTGAAAAATCATAGAGACAGATCTACTCACGCTAGAAGGTCGCGGTTGGTGCCAAAATTCTCAGGATGAGGTCTACCTTAGATTAAAAATAACAATAAACAGTTTTTCCTACCTAGGCGCACATCCTATTGTGGGAATCATCTTCAATTCAATTGTTTCTATAATAATATAATATATTATTAATAACTGAAAATATATTTGTATATATACTTTCGATTAAAAATCTAAAAAAAATCAAGGCGTTCCCCCCATTATATTGATGATTCCCCGATTATTTTGAAGATGTCCTCTGATGGATGATTGTCCACAGACGGACTGACTGACTTCTCATATGATGCGTTACAATAGTACCCTCTTTGGACATTATTATCACTAAAACTTCTATGTTGATTTTTGTGAATCGGTCTGTGTACAATGATTTGGGATATATGACCACACCAGTCTTAATCCTCTTCTTCTTTATTGGCAATATTTCGGCGCCTTGATGGCCGCCCTCTTCAGGAATCGACCAAGAAAAAAAATTGTCAACACCCCCTCAAAATTTGATGGTTTACGTTTCAAGGTACGTAGAATCCAAAAATCGAATAAAAAGTTTTGATGAAATTTGGTATGTAGGCTCCATTTGGGGTCTAGTTGTGCCCAGAAGATTTTGGTTGATGTAGGTCACTTCTAAGTGTTCAAAAATGAATTTTGAAAACTCCCTAACTCAAAAAAGTTTGGTATAAAGGTATTGTTTTCCCTTCAATTAAAGATTCTATAGAATTTTTAGAATTTTTTGAGACCACGCGGAGCTCTGTAGGACAAACCGTTCGCTTCCTACGAGAATTTAAAGGTTTTACGTAAGATAAATCAGAAACACGAGTGTGAATCGCAGAAGAGGCCTAATCTCCGTTCAAATTTTAGCTGACCGAAATGTGATCTATGTTTTTCTTCATGTTGGATGGTTGGTGGCTTTGCAGACGAGTGATCAATATAGAAAAATAATAAACCATTGTGTAATAATTTGCAGCGTTTTTGGATGAGCATCATTATCCAGGGTGGAGTTCTCAATAATGTATGTTGTTTAAGAAATTATTTTTAGATAACTACCTAGGTATATATTAGTATTCTTAACCCTCAACGTTTAAGCCGTTGACAATCCATATCTTTAAAAAAAAAAAAACAGGTGACAATATTTGCCTGAAGAGGGCGGCTATCATGGCACCGAAATATTGCCAATAAAGAAGAAGAGGATTAAGACTGGTGTGGTCATTTACCCCAAATCACTAAACCTTCTGCCAAGTGAGAGCTTTATTATTTAAAAAAAAGGAAATTATATTAAAGGATTGATTGAGGTAAAAATTATTAGCACGATTATATGGATGGTCTCTGAATCGACAAACATAACACGAAGAGAAGTTTCTCCCTATTATGGTAATGAATCTCTTTCTAACGCTTATTGAAATTTTGTAGATAGATGGATTTTATTTGTCATTGTACACAGTGTGCATTGACAATTGTCATAAAATTTTAAAAAATCTTAAATATACAACTTCGGTGAGACGAACAATGAATGTTAGTAATAATATTGAGGTGAAGTACTCTAAAGTGCAACCCTGCGAAGATGAATAAAACGGCCATAGCCTAAGCCTATACGTCACAATGGCCTAGCCTGGAGATACATTTAAATATAGGTAACATACATACAACACAAAACAGACCAGTACTAAAACAACAACACAAGAATGACTAGAAGAAGAATTAAAAGGGGACTATTTACCAATATCACAGAGTATTTACTTAACAAATTAATCACAGAGTTGCATCACAGAGTTCCACCTAAGTTAAATCTTGAACGAGCGCGAGTACTTTTGAACAATATTCCTCGGGTTCAAAAACAAAAATATATATATCACTCGTATAGCTAATACTAAAATTACAAATAAATACACGATATCACGTCGAGTCGAGTTTTTAGATGGTACTAATTTTACAAAAATATTCATCAAAGTCGAATGGTGCCATAGATACGAGGATAGATTTGCACATTCTTTTAAAGGGTATGAAATTTGTGCTTACTTCCCTAGCCCTCATAGGGATAACATTATAAAATTTGCAGGGAACTTAGTTAAGATTCCTAAATTTTTACATAAGGGTTGTTCGTCAACAGAGATTGACGGTCGTTGGTAGGATGGGCGTTTTAAAAAGCCAACAACTACTTCAATGGTTGTCAAATTGGCGACACTGACTACTCGATGTTTACGAGTTTTTTCATTCACTGCCGCAGACGAGGCTGAATGGCGATTCAATAAGTGACAAATTGCGCTAACGAATCGAAGGCTCGGAAATCGGCGTCCAACTTCTGATAAAGAATAACGAGGTAAAACTCGCCGCTTCCTGTCAAGCAGAGCGTTTTAACGACCTATAAAGGCGACGGGGAAGTGTAATAACGTCGAATTATCACAAGTTTTGAATATGAGGAGTTTTCCGGCTGATAAACATAATTTAAGTGACGTTTAACTTTTAACAAGTGTGAAAATTAGGATGCAGTAAGAACCAGTGGAGGATTCCGAGTTCAACTTGAAGGCACATTTCCATTTAGCTTGACGGTCTCTAGTTTGATAAAAATAGTCAAAGAAGAGAAAGATACAGCCAGACTTCAGGGGTCAATTCTACAAGGTATTTCCAACAAAAAATGTCTCATAGCAATTTTCTTTAAATCCCTTGTTTTTTCAAGTTTTTTCGATTAAAAAATGATTTTTTCGTATGTTGAACCTTGTCTCACTAAAAAGACAAGAGCTCAATTATTTTTCGTGGAAATTCAAATCTGATTACACCGTTGAAAAGAGCATTAAATTTTTCATCAGATGACCTACAACACACATTAATAGCCTTGCATTTAGTTAGATTTTTTCTAGTCTTAACTTGAAACTTTCAATTTTCGAGTTTAAGAAATTCTCAAGAGACTTTCACTAATTTCCTGTAGAGGAAATTCGATGCGGTTTTAGGCAGAAACATTCTCAAAATCTCAGGTTTCCAACGGTATAATCAAAAAATATTTTACAACCAAATTTAGGGGAGAAATTTTTGTTTGAACGCGGAAAAACGTGACTTTTTTCGACGAAATCAGAGCTCCCGCTAGACGATCTGAGGGGTCGGACGATGGAAGTGGGTAGGCAGCAGGAAATAGGAGGCCAGGATTTTTTATTTTATTTATAATACACAGGTACTTCATTATGTTCTGTTTAGCGTTGTCGAATGCGCTCAAATTAATTAATAAAATTTTAAAAAAGTCGAATTTATGTTTGGACTAGTTTCTTAACCCTAATTGGACCATGGTGTCACTATAGTCACCAAAAAATTCTTAGGAATTCTACAGCTGTCTCAAGGTGTTATCAGATTAACTAGATTTAAATTGCAATCTAAAATTTATTGGATACAGCTGAATTGTTTGAGCCATTTTTTGTAAATTATTAAAAGTTAAAAAATAAGGTCTTAAAACAAAAATTTTGAATCATTTTTCATCGATTTCTTTGAAATTTTTGTCATGACCCTATTTTGAGACTTCCAATAGCCCACAAAAAATGTCTGCTGTCCAACAGTTCCAAATTGCAATTTAATTTTGGTTACTCCGGTGACACCTTGAGACAACTGTGAGAGTTACTGAGATGTTTTCGGTGACACTAGTGACACCATGGTCCATTTAGGGTTAACATCATTTTCAGAGCAGATTCCCAACCAGAATATCCAAGACTCAATTTTCAGACCAGTCGTGCTTTCAATCTCTGGACCAGTTTCCCCACTCCCAGGGGCGATTCTCAGATAAATCCCGCGTAATCCGGGATGTCAACGCTAAGTAGGAGTACCGACCCTGCCAGACACTGGGGCCTGATTATTTATATACACGTGTCTACTACCTATTATTAGACCAGGGGTGTTGGTGGAAGGATGTGTACTGTGTAGGTCAAGGTGCGGGTTATGGGAGGCTGAGAGGAAGCAAATCGATAGCGACGCAGAGCCTCGTCCGGACGCTTTTCCTCCCCTCACAATTCCCGCGGGATTGTCCAGGATCAGTTGTAACCTTGGAACGGGCTGAACTGAATCGGCCCTGGAGCAATTGGTTCTACGGTAAGGTCACTAGAATTGAGCCAGTTTCCCTACCAGTCCAGTCAGGAAACTGATCCTAAAACATTACCACTCAGACTTAGTGTTATTCCTCATTACAATTCCTGCGGGATTGTCCAGGATCAGTAGTAAACTTGGAGCAGGCTGAACTGGTTCTAAAACAGAGTTGCATTCTACTGGTCCATATGTGGAACTACTCAGATTCAACGCAAATTCCACATCAAAATCCTGCAGGATTGTCCTGGATGAGTAGTAACCTTTGAGAGGACTAAATTGGCCCTGGAAAACTGCTACTAAAATATCGGTTACTTGAATTGAGCCGGTCTGCTGCTTAAATATGGTACTGAACAAATTGGACGCTGTTTCTTCTTACTCAGGATTGTCCAGGATCCTGTTGTAACCTTAGATGCCATTGAACTGGCCCTAAAATATTGTTACTGAGATTGGGCGAGAACCCCAAGAAAGGGGAAAGTAGTCCCGAAATTCGACAGAGAAACTGCTAGACTATATTGTAGGTGAAGTATCCCTCAAAAATCCTTAGAGATTGTCCAGGATCAGTTGTAACCTTGGAACGGGCTGAACTGAATCGGTCCTGGAGCAATTGGTTCTACGGTAAGGTCACTAGAATTGAGCCAGTTTCCCTACCAGTTCAGTCAGGAAACTGATCCTAAAACATTACCACTCAGACTGAGTGTTATTCCTCATTACAATTCCTGCGGGATTGTCCAGGATCAGTAGTAAACTTGGAGCAGGCTGAACTGGTCCTTGGAAAACTGGTTCTAAAACAGAGTTCCAAGCTACTGGTCCATATGTGGAACTACTCAGATTGAGCGCTAATTCCACATCAAAATCCTGCAGGATTGTCCTGGATGAGTAGTAACCTTTGAGAGGACTGAATTGGCCCTGGAAAACTGCTACTCGAATAACGGTTACTTGAATTGAGCCAGTTTGCTTTTTAAATATGGTACTGAACAAATTGGACGCTGATTCTTCTTTCTAAGGATTGTCCAGGATTCTGTAGTAACCTTAGATGCCATTGAACTGGCCCTAAAATATTGTTACTGAGATTGGTCGAGAACCCCAAGAAAGGAGAAAGTAGTCCCGAAATTTGACAGAGAAACTGCTACGCAGACTATTATAGGTGAAGTATCCCTATATTTTGTCCAGGATATTAATTTGTAATTTTGGAGGGGGCTGTTCCGGTCCTGCATGGAGAAACAGGTCCTATAATAGGGTTACGCGGATCGGATTAGTTTGCTCTGAAAAACCTAGAGTACCTAAATCAGTGTAGTTTCGCAAGTAACTGAGATTTTGGTTTATTATTTTCAATAATGAACCTTTGGAATCGACCAAGAAAAAAAAAAAAATTTTAACACCCCCTCAAAATATGATGGTTTACGTTTCAAGGTACGTAGAATCCAAAAATCGAATAAAAATTTGGCCGTCCGTCCGCCGTACGCGGCACTTTTCCCACTTAGCATTGACCGATTTTGATGAAATTTGGTATGTAGGCTCCATTTGGGGTCTAGTTGTGCCCCGAAGGTTTTGGTTGATGTAGGTCACTCCTAAGGGTTCCAAAATCAATTTTGAAATTTTGAAAACGCCCTAACTCAAAAAATTTCGATATAAAGGTATTGTTTTTCCTTCAATTTAAGATTCTATGGAATTTTTAGAATTTTTTGAGACCACGCGGAGCTCTGTAGGACAAACCGTTTGCTCCCTACGAAAATTTAAGGGTTTATATTTATATATATATATATATATATATATATATATATATATATAAATCAAAACACGAGTGTGAATCGCAAAAGAGGCCTAATCTCCGTTCAAATTTTAGCTGACCAAAATGCGATCGATGGTTGGTGATTTTGTTTTTTTTATTAAAAAAAAAATTTTTTTTTAAATTTTTTTTGATTTTTTTTTCTTCAAATTGGATGGTTGGTGATTTTGTAGACGAGTGATCTATATAAAAATAATAAACCGTTGTGTAATAATTTGCAGCGTTTTTATGTCAAAAAACGAACAGACAGGAAATCAAAATTGTTCAAAAACCAGAATTGCAAAATGAGAGAAGATGCGTTGACTTAAAAGATGAACATTGTACAAAATCCTGATTACATTCGAGGTTTCTCCACTTTCGAAAATAAAGTTACTAATTGCGAACCCAAAACATAGTTCTTTGAAATATAGGTAACTTACTAGTCCTGGTAAACTCAAAAACTTCTTCAATTGAGCAAACATCTTTGGACACCAGCATTCGGCAAGTGGGGGTCAAGGTGATGAGAGGACCCTCTACTGACGATACCTCTTTACTGACGAACCTCCGCGTACTATCTACCATATTTTAAAAAATCGGACAAGGAGAGGAAAAATCCGCGGAGATTTCAACTAATCCGCCAAATAATCCTTCTGTTGAAAACCTTGATATATAGAATGGATTAAGATGGACTGCGAACGAAAAACCCGCCACTCGAATCTGAAGTCTTTTCGGATCAATAGTAGCGTCTCGGTACAGTTCTGATTGAAGCAACAACGTATCAAACAAACATTGATTTAGGAGAGGTATGATAGGCAATGCCATGTATAAATAGTTCTTCTGCTACAGGAATGGGATTACATAACCCACGCAATATATAATAAGCTTGTCCTAGTTAAACTGGCCATAACTTGGAAAGAAATACATAATTAATAATGAAATGTATAATTATTCGTTCACAAGAAACAAGTCTCGACCAAAAGTCCTAGTTTACTGAAATGATAAAATTTAATATAATGATGAAATTTTTACCCTCCTGACAACCTTCCAAGTACTTCCAATTATGAAAAGAGTCAAGAAAGAGGGGTATCCACATCTTTCACCTAAATACTTGGGTATTACTGTAATGTCATACATCTATGTTCGTTAGTTCTCCAATAAAGTAAGGGTAGGAAAACCCAGAGTGGCATGAGTCATCACCAACACCGACGAGGCGAGGAAGGGAAAGAACACGTCATCTGACGTCACCTCTTTTCCACTCTCCCCTCACCATAATAGATAGAGTATAAAAGCCGCACTCAAGGGTCTTCCTACATCCATTCGTACCTAGTCAATCAGACTCATCATTTCTTGCCTTCACCTTACCTACGGCCCAGTTCCGCAGAGGGAACATTTTGCCCCATAAAGGCGCCGAACCTCTTTTTCCCCTTAGGGGCCTCTCCACAACAACTAGGCTTCATTAGGTAAATGCTCCGCTTCCCGCCAGTCAGTCTGGGTCCAGACACCGAGGTTTGCAGATAGATCATTCAAGCACTTATTTGGACAGTCGGCCACAAGGCGCCGCGGATGTAGTGCCAAAGCTGTAGGCTTAGGGAGCAATCTCTCCATTGAGTAGGGTTCAGGCTAGTTCACAAATCAGCGCATCGAGAGGACCATCACCCTCACTTGAATACACGCAAACGCAACAGTGGTGACCCCGAACGTTCTTGGATCTCCATTCAACAATTACCTTTGTAATTAAACGACTTTTTCTAAAAACAATCATCCCGAATTTTGAAAAGTCAATTGGCACCTGATACCTAGCAATCAATAATTTCAAAATTCCATAATCATGGCGAAAAGAGGAAATTGTCAAAATTATGTTAAATAGGTAGGTATGTATCTATTTTCTTTGTTATGCTATATTATTTTTATTATATATCTACTGCTAGGAGAAAGGGCTCCATTGAGAACCTGTAGTTTTGAGGAACCTTATATTTAATTATTATAATTATTAAATATTATATTTAAATTATTATTATTTACATATTTTTCATAGATTTTTGACCTCTGAATCAATTAAAGTTCCAAGTACTTTGAAATCAAAGATTCCTCAAAACTAATGGTTCTCAATGGAGTCCTCAAACTACTGGTTCTCAATTACTGATCTTTTAAATTTATGAGCATAAAATTGATGAATAATTGAGGCTCTTGACGTCTCCAGTATTTTTTTCTCTAAGATTATTTCTGGAAAAGAAAACGCAGACCTCAAATTTCAGGTTTATTGAAAGTAAGATCTAATTTTGAAAGAGTCTGATTGAGTTTTAATTACAAAATCATGGCAAAAATAGAAAGATTAACTGCTATAAGAAAGGGCTTTATTGAAAACCAGTAGTTATAGTGCGAGAGCGGGGGACTTCAATTTAGGGTCGAAAAATATGATATTCTGTAGTAGAAAATTGTTACATTTTAGAGGTTTTGACACTCAGTATTTTCCCCCTTGGATTCTTATTGGTAGGGAAACCAACACTCAACTTTCTGGTTCAGTGAAAGCTTGTTACCCCGATATGCAAGGGTGCTCTAAGCTCTCATTTGAAAGAGACTGATCGAACATAAATAAGTAATTCTAATCAAAAGAATTTTCTACGCTATGGATAGTTTTCTCTAAAATATAATATAATTTAAAGTTGGAGTTTTTGATCTTTGTTCGTGATTGTTTTTTCCGTCTTCAGCACACAAAAAAAAAAAAAAAAAACTTGAAGATTACGACTTTCCAATCTTATAGACCAAATAACAAAAAAGTCGATAAAATTGAATAGTGTCTCTCAAATTGAAGTTTCAAGATTTTCTGTGATTTTATTGTTAACTCCACGGGCGCCACTAAACATGACGGTGAGACGAGGCGTTGTGCGGTATCAATTATAACATAAAACCTGACCCAGAACTTAATAAGCAAAAAACGCCTCAGTGAAATCATCGTCTAGCTGTCTCTATTCAGCGTACGTTTCAAGTAAATGAACAGACTCACTCATCATGTTTGAACCATCCATTGGCTGTCATACACGAGTAGCGAACATTTTCACATTCCCTGGTGCAACACCGAAGCAGCGACACCAGCCCAGGAAACTGAAGGACTGAGAGCCGAAA